>UELU01099165.1:0-21396 GCA_900490025.1 Megastigmus dorsalis
GAATTTAAATTTTAAGTCGTGCCAAATATATATATATATGTATTAGATAAAATAAAATAATAATACAGATTTAAAATAATGGTAATTTATGTTCTAAAGCTAATTTTTATAATACAAAATATAAATATTATGAGAATAGTACCGTTAACACGTAAACAGATGAACTCGCGAAGAGTGGACTATAAAAACAACGCGTTGCCGCGCACGGGGTAATGCAGATCGGCTGTACAATTATTACTTTTATAAATCACTTTTTTAACAATAATCGTTGCTATTTCACTTTCAAATTAAAGTTTAATTATTTTATAATTTTACTAAACGCTATTTTACTCTGTTTAAGTGAAAATAAGTCCAAATTTAAGGTGGCAGCGAGTGGCACCGCCCGAAACCAATAAATAATTACTAATAACTAATTCTGGCATAGTAACTTTGTTGCTTTGAATTTATTTGAAATTATCAATACATAAAAATATTTTTTTCTTATTACTTTTTTTCGCGTTTTTTTAATTATTTTAAATTTCCCTCTCTGAGAGAGCCGCTTTTGCACGCACGGATAGGTTAGGTCTCTGCCAGAGACGAAAACGGCTTTAGGTTAGGTCATGCATGACTCCCTAGCTTCCTCTCCGCTACATTTTCTTCGACATGCTACACCTACAGGGATTGTAATTTTTTTCTAGAATAACACAATTGTAAAGAATTTAAATTCAAACATTCAGTAGAAAGATTAAAAATACATTTCCTTGCTGTCACGAGGCGATGAACTATTTATATGAAACAAGTAAATGTACAAAAATTTTATTTCAATAAAGTGGTGTATTTTATTACTTGTGCATTCATTCTACATTTGGCAACAATGTTTAATAATTATGAATAAAAATAGAGATTTAAATTTTTAAAGTTACAAAAATAATATATTTATATGGAACGAGTAAATAAAAGGAAGTTTTTTTTATATCACTAAATTTTATATGTATTACTTGTACCCATTTCACCTTTGGAAACAATGTTTAATAACTATAACAAATCAAATTTGAAATAAACGAATAGGTAGTTTGATCTATTTATTCTTGGTAAAAATGTAGCACTTCACACACCGAATAAGAGCGAACAAAATTCTATACACAGACGTTTTATATTGCATACATATATCTATATATTGATGAAGTTGTATATTTTATAATTTTTAATTCTTAAATTAAGTGAGGTGAGGACTTGTTTGCTGAGTGGTAAGGATATAAGTGATTCACTTTAAATTTACTTTATTTACAAAATTATATGTTGCTTAAATAAAAAATGTATTTCTTTGAATCAAATAAATAATTTAATTAGCATTCGGAAATGAAGCTTTCATGGAATCTGAAAAACAATTTCTCAGTCCATATATATCTAAAAATTGATTGATCTTATTGATTACTATACATCTTCGCTTTGTTTGGATCTTTGTGAATATTTTTTTAAGCTTCATCAGGGCGCGAAATTCGATATCGCGCCTTAGGGCTTAAAAAATTGTTATCCACTTAGGAGGCCGTGTGTTCTCGTCTTCGTGTAATTTGGCGCTTATAGCTCGCCTAAATAGGGGCATAATATACTATAATGTCCTTCTTTATCCAAGTTCTCATTGATTTTAAACTCCAATGTTTCATAATATAGCGTTATAAGTACATTGCATTATTTCCAATTCTTTCTGAAATACAGTTTATCCTTTCAATTAAAAAATAACGATCTGTATAGAATAACGTAAATCAACGCATGCGAAGTGCAGACTCAAAATGTATTGAATGACGAGTGGTAATAATAATAATAATAATAATAACGCGGTCTCTTTGGTGCATAAAAGCCATTAAAATTTTTTTTTACTCCTTTCACTGCAGTTTATGTGCATTCAGTGTCATAAAAAGATGCAGTGCGATCGCGTCTGCACATTGTGTCTTTTCACGCACGTCCATTTTTCTCTTTAGCTTTTCTATTTTCTCTTCTCTTTTTCTCTCTTTCTTTCCTTCTTTCTCTGTGTACTTTTACTTTACGAGGGCGGTAAAAAATAATTTCGATGTACAAAACATGCGTGAAAAACAGAGTCCATTTGTTCTGACAATTCACGTGAGAAAAACTCATGGATGATTTTTGCGTGTTATAAAGGTACAGTGCAGGGAATAGCAATTTTAGAAGGTTTGTTTACTTATTCGTTGCTTTTATGGAGTATTTAATGACTAATAAAATAATTGAGCAGGTTGTTGTACATCTTTTTCCTTTTGTTTGTGTACATATGTGTTTCAAATTTTTTGACATATAAAACTTTGTTTCACTACAACGATTGATTTATATAGTTAATATTTTAAAAGTATTTAATGTTCTTTCGGTGCTTTTTCAATAAAGATTATACGATTATTTACGGATTTAATTTAATTTTTTCTAATGGGCACAATATTTATTTAGTTATGGTAACATTTCCTCAATTCATTTCTATTTTTGATAAGCTTATTTTTATGCTAAGCCTCTTAACAGCGCCATACATTAAATATTTACATGTATATTAAATTTTTAATTGTTTAAATCAATTCAAAGCTATGCAACTGCGATTCTGTACACTAATTTGTTTCACAATACTTATATAAAAGTTTTTTTAAATTGTTTATGTTTTCCAAGAGGGAAGGGAGAATTTTAGTGCTTCTATTTTTAGTTTATTTTTTCCGCTTATCGTGTTTCAGTCACAACGCGGGACTATCGTAAATTCGATGTAGATTATTTGTCGTTGCATGTGTTTGGTTATGCACTCTTGTTGCTTTTATACAAATCTTATTCTGAATATCATGTATAACCAAGATCTTTTTCTATCCACATATTTTTTTTATCGTAAGAACGGCGTTGAATTCAAAAAGTTTACGGACACATTAGTAGTGTCGAATCAAAATGATTCTTATGAAGCTAGTTTGATATTTTCTTATTAAAAACTTAGGAGTAAGGACAGATATTCGCATTATCGTATCGCACACTTGTGCGCTCAACCTCCGCTCTTAATGAAAGCTGTCAAGTTTTAATATAAAATATCCTAGTATGTATTTATTAAAATTCTGCAAGGTGCCAAGCAGTCAGTTGTCTAATTGCTTAGCGTAGGTGTCTGCTGAATTCCCCTTCAAGTTTTACGCCCAAAAGTAATCAAGATGATAAAATTCGCATTGGTATGTATATCGTTAGTTTCCGTAGATTTGTCATCAAAACTGAAATGCCCCAATTAGCTCGGGTTCTGATTTATTGTCGCTGAAATTAGCTTCAATTTAGAGTGCTTATTTTATAATACACGTATTAAATGTTTCTCTTAAAATAGTAGCAGATTTTTACTTTAGCGTCTTAATTAAAACAAAATTTTCACGTGATTACCGATCGTTCGCAATTGAAAGAGCTTTATTCATTACTGGCAAAATTAATTCAGGCAATTGCTCTACCTTTTAATGCCATGCAGTCCTCTCTCTCTCTCTCTCTCTCACTCTCTCTCAGCCGAGTGAGAGTTAAATGGCGAGACTTTTGGCGCGAACAGGCAGGGGTAGAAGAAAGAAGCGGATAAAGGCGCTCCGGGGTAAAAGTCGCGACGTTGCCTGCGAAATTAAGGAGAGCTATAAAACTGCGGGTAGTCCAGAGGACTGCCTGGTTGCCGCACTCTCTCTCCTCTTCGCCTTTTTCGCCCAATCCAGTTGGGCTAAAATGCACTGTTGTTTTCAGAATTATAGCCCCGACGATTATGCTTTAAATATCAGCTGTTCTTATGCGGATTTCAAATAAAGCACCTTTCAATTTTTGGCTTGGAAATAGGATTCGATTATTATGCTCTGCTTCTCTCCGCATGAAAGAGGTTTCAGAGCGCTTTATATTTTTTAATGACGAAACATGGTTTGAATGCATTTACTTGATTATAATGCACTTATATATAGCAGCGTATAATATTGCCAATATTGATTATGAGAAAAGTGGTTTTTTTAATTTTCAAAATTTTCTATTTGATTTTGGGCAAAAATAATAGATTTGGCACATTAACCGGCTACAACGCAATACCTCTAATTGAAAAGCTAATTAATATTGGTTGTTTTAGTTCGCTGAAAAAAATCTTGTCTATATTATTAACGAGTAAAAAAGCAACAGAGAGGATATCCACTGATTGACACGACAACGTAAAACTTTTTACATCCCCTATCGTCCCGACGTCTCATCTGCTTGTAAAAGATCGTTAGAGCGAGGGCTAATTAATCACCATTTTTTTATTAAGTCTTCCGGAAAATTCCTTATAATGAATTTGCTGCCGTCCTTACGTCTTAAAACTGACCGAGCGTAAGGCGACTCGCGGGGATACATAAAAAGTCGCGCTTCCGACGGCAGCGACGAAGGAATAAAGGAATCTCATTAACGATGTATATTGACAGCGAAACCGCGTCAGGGGGTGAAAAATTAGTATTACGTACGGGAAGATGTCCTGTGAACTTTGAATTTGAGAAGTAACGTCGAACTAAGTTGTCGTCAATTTTTCACGCTGCGCAGTCTATATATGTGTGTTTTATAGTGAGCTTTTTTTTGCTCGTTAGCGCATGAAGATAAGCCGTTAGGACTATCTTTCTTCATACTTTCCAACTTTTTCTAGGTAATTTTAATAACGCATTAATTTTGATAAGAGTTCTTTTGATTAATATTATTAACTTTTAATCTAAATAGCTGAGCTATTATATTAATATAGATAATATAGAAGGCTTATAATTTTTGATGAGATTATTTAAGTGTAAAATGAATAACGCGATACTATGAAAATAATTTGTTCTATTATTTATAATATTTGACAGTATTGTGAAAAAATATGTTCAATTTCAGAGCCATTTAGAACTAGTATTTAAGTTTTTTTTCTCTTTTAGAAACGGTATTTCACTGGGTTATCAAAGAAATGTAAATGAAAATCTTATAGTTTCGAAATTTAAAATTAAATAGTCAACAGGGCATATGCAATTTTCTAAAGTATCTTGCTTTCATAAAATCGTGGAACCGCCGAAACAAATAAAGGAAGTTTAGTTTGTAACTTGGTGCTGCTCATTGAAGGAATAAAAGAGTGCAATTAAATCGGAAAAGAGAATATCAATCAAGCGCAAAAACTTTTACAATTTACTCTCGTTACAAATATAAATCCCCTTCATTTTAGAGTCAAGTTTGAAGTTCACGCGGAGCAAATTGGTATTCTGCTTTGTCTGACGCACGTTTGTTCGTTCATGTATACGTTCGTTCATTCCGTTCAAATAATTTATGTGATTATTTATACATTAAAAGTTGTATACTGCCATTTTTAATCTGCAATTAAAAAACCAAACTTTCGAGGATGGGAATCATTTATCTGCTATCGCAAATGAACCTTATTGACAAATAGAAAGCTACAAGCGGACCAGGACTGGACCGATAACGTAAAAACGAGTGAGAAATTTTCTCATTGGTGCTATCGTCTTCTCGATACTTTGAATAATAATTAAACGCGATAGCGGCGCCTGTAACGAGCCCATAATGGCCTAGTGATAGGCATAGGCATAGACATAATTACATGGTCTTCCCCATCAACGACGCGAAGGATGTACCGTGTGCAGCTTTTGTCTATCGGCACGCGCGTCATTTTCGAGAGAATTTTACCCCTTTCTCTCCATCATTCTCTCTCTTCCTCTCTCCCTCTCTATTTTGCAGCTGTCCCGACGTCAAAGTAGCGGAATTCCTTTGCCGAAACTTTTAACGATCCTAAGCGATCCACGGCTTAAACAACTCAGAATGTTTGTTAACGTTGCACTAAAGCCTTCGGTAAGAGAATAGGTGTATGTAAGAGAGAGAGAGAGAGAGAGAGAGAGAGAGAGAGAGAGAGAGAGAAATCGGAAGAGGAGAGAAGCGGTTATTGCAGCAGAGGAGCTGCTTGGCGTGGCCTTTAGCTATTGCTTTTTGTTCGTACTGAGAGGGGGTGAGAAAACACTGACGTTTTAATTAAAATTTAATTAAAATTAAAAAGAAGAAGTAAAAGCACATTCGATTTGCTGCTTTTTTAGAGGCAAGGAAACAACGTGAATTGAAGCTTTGGATAATCTATTCGTTTAATAAGGAAAAGGTTTTGACTTCGCTATTCGATGGATCGTGATTCGAATGCTGGTTTTGTCGGCTAATGAAATGTCATTTCATCAAAGAGATTTTTTTTGTTGTTTTCTCAGCGTTTATTAACTTTTCAATTTCTTCAACTTGACAGTTCTTGCTACTGCGGTTTTGAAACTGAATTTTAATAAAAAATGTGTTTACTGGGCTTATGAAAACTAGTAGTACATACATACACATAGCTATTAAAATTTGTCTCATTTTTGCGCATAGCACCAAATGTTAATTTCAAGGACATTATGTTATTTAAAAATTTACCTTTTTCACTTTAATTAAAATAATAATTTTTTTACGTGATACAGTACGAGCTGCTTAAAAAGCTTCAAAAATTTTTGGCTACTGTTCAGAAAAAGTAGCTTGCTGCACATTTGTGGACATTATGAAAATTGAAAAGTGTACGTACGTGCGCACTTCCGTTTTGCCTATCTCCTTTTTTTCACTTATCTTAAATGAAACAATATCGTACCGAGTATCTTTACTTCCTGCAAGGTTGAAATCTAGATTTTTTATAACGCGAAGCCTGAATATTTCTATCGCGTATTTCAAAAATTTCGCTTTTGCTCAGACAAGTAGACTATCATCGTTTCGCCATGCACCGAACCTTACTTTCTTTTACTACTAAAACGGGAAAGAAAAAAAAATGAGAAAAACAGAGTACGATTCTCCAGTAAATAACTTATATTATATACCTTTTTCAGAATGGCAGAATGGATAAAGGGTATTTACAAGGGAGCTGGGAAAAGGGGTCGAGTGGATCGGGATATATCTTGTGACCTTTTGCAGCGACTAACGGCAAATCGATGGCGTATTATATGCCAGACATGGAAAAATGAATTCGCCCATTTACAAGAAAGTTTGAAAGAAAGGCTTAATTGAAAATTATGAAATTGAAGAATCGTGTGGTATGTAAGAGTACGTGCTAATCAGTTGAGATTTAATAAAAGGGTTTTTTTGAAGTAAATTAAATGATTAAAAATTAAATACTAAATTCTTGGTTTGAATTTTTATTGTCTAGAGCAAAACGCGAATTTTGGTTTTGTTAAGCAATGAAGTTAATTGTTTTTAATAAAAGTATTATATTACTTCATAGAAAGATTTGAGGAAGTACTTTTTCTTATCTGAAATTAGTTTGCATACCGCTTGTAAAGAATAATTATATAAAAATAAAGTCACTTTTATTTTCACATTTTATGAATAAATCAGGTACCAAGCACATTGAAATAAAGATTAAAGCCAACAGCTGTTTAATTTCATTTGCACTAGAATATGTATAATACATTGCACTGAAACTGTCTTGGACGTCAATTGAAATGCTTGATTAAAAACGGTACTGGCATATCAGCCTTTCTGTCGCTTAACGTAAATATACTTGTTTGCGAAAAAAAGAATATTACGCCGTGGGGTATAACATAGATGCTATATATACTTTAAGACGATGCGTCTTCAACGGATATTGAGCAGAAACCGAATGTTCCCATAGCGCGGGATAAACAGACTGCGGATTGGAAGAAGCGCAAAAAACAATTTTGAAAGTCTTCGCCTCTTGGGTGTGCGAGTTTGCGAAATTTTCATATCGTGCGCGCAGGAATTTTTTATTTTCATTTTCATTTTCATTGAATTAAGTAGGTGTGGAGCTACCTTTATCATGCAATGGTTTTTTTTACCCACAAAATATTCAAATATGACACCTAAAAATAGTTATAGTAATTTATTAAATATCTGAAATAACATAAAATTATAATGTGATATTAAAGTGGTAATAAAGTTAATAAAGTTGTAATTAAATATAAACAAATTAGAAAATCAGAGTTTTAGTTTTTAAGTTGATGTTCTACTAGCGAATTCTATCAATAGATATGCACGTTCAATAAATTCTTCTGATTTTTCCATAATACAGAACTTTTTGTTTCATTTCCCATTCTGTGAAAATTAATAAGATTTACCGATGCAAATGTAATCGAGGCTACGAATAGCAAGGGAATTAAAGTTACAAAATAAAGATAAAAGGAAAGTTTGTTCAGAAGTTGAGAAAGAATGTTTCAAATGGATGATTAATGAGGGCGAAATAAACTTCGATTTTAGAAGGTTCTGTGTAGTTTTATTAGCTGCCAGTATAATTTTTCTTTTAATGGAGGGACTTGATATAACAGGTGCGATTATTTGAGATTGACTTACCTATATATTTGAAAACTGAAGATTACCTGTATTCTTCATTTATGTAAATACTAATTGAAGTTCATAATTTAGGATTGTAGTTGTAGCTTATATTAAGGTTCCAATATGAGTGCGCTAGACAAGTATTCTGATTGAAAAATCAAACTTTTACAAAAAAAATTTCGTTCCTCTATTCGAACTCCAATTTCAGAAAAATTTCGAATAGGTGATATCAGACGAAAGTGTTAGCCTGCAGTAGTATAGTTCTCGTTTAATAAAGTGAATAGGAGAAACTTATTGTTGTCAATTGCGTTGTGGTCAAATATGTTTTTGAATATAAAAGGCGAATATTTTATTTAATCAAAGGATCGCTTCAACCAATATAATAAAATAAACGAGACGAGTTGGTTGCAATTTTTGTAGGACGTGCGAAGCAAAGTAAATTTTCAATTTCAAATCCTTTATAGAAAACCAATATTTTTGTTCTCCAATAAAAAAGAATTGAAAAAGTGAATACTTGTTGAGTGGAAAAAGTGCTTTTTGATCGGCGTTGCCGAAAACATGGGTGTGGAGTATACACACTTTATGTTTTAATCCATTTGAAAGTCTTTTGCATACATACTAAGGTCATCATCACTCGGTGATTCGGTTATTTCATCAACCATTTACGACGTACTATATATATTTCTTCAAAAAACTGTACAATTTGATTATTCAATACTTTTTTCTTTCTTGTCTGTTTTTTTCTTCATTTGAATTTCTTCTTCTCATTTAAAATAGTTCTTAGAATATTATTTCTGAACTAGTAATAAATACTTACCTATACTAGATTAGATTCTGGACTTCATCTATTTGAAAATTATATTGACAAATTAACGACATTAAAACGATGTATATAAAATATAAAATATTTTACTAATTTTTACTTTACAATCTCTAATCACATAAATTTAACAATTATATTAGCATGTTACGAAATCTGAATACTAATTAAATATTTTTAAAAACATATTAAATAATAATTGCTGTATAGTTGCAAATAGTTTGAAAAACTTATTATATTTTCAAGTCTATACTATACAATGTAACACAATTGTTATAAATGTCAACATAATGGTTATAGGATGTAATAAATACACTGCTTTGATTATTATATTGTTGTTCAATCGCCCTCAAAGCCTTTTATTCATCTTCAGTAACAATCACCGTAATCTCGTACACAAATCTCATTAATTCTCGCTCGCTCTTACACATAGTAGTTGTTTTTGTTAAACACAGCAGAGTCATATATATATAAAAGTCTAAACGAATCCGTGCGAATGCTCCATACGAGTCGCTTCGCTTGCGCTGCATTCAGCATCGTGTCACTATGGAATCGAAATCTCGAGCTTCGACATCCGTATCCTCGAATCTTCTACGAACCTTTCGCTTCTCGCATACACATTCTAGATCCTACAGAATCAGCTCACGCGGGCTTTTTCGATCATATCCGTAAACTCATACGCATCGATTCTTTCGTATTGTATACGTTAAACAAATCCTTTGGTGACGAGCGAATTAATGTTTGGAAAAAGATTTGGTTAGTAAATAGACGGATATTTTTGGACCGAAAGAGGCGTTGCGTCTGAGCGTACGCGTGATATGTGTAACGCGCGACCCACCTCCCGATGCGCAACCCTGCGAATCGACAAATTGAACTTTTCTGCGCTACAGGAGCTAAAAAAAGGATATGGCTCCCGTGGGAGAGTTGTTACGCTGCCGATACACGAGCCCTCGGCCTGTCGATGGAATATATGGCGCTGCGTGCATCATTGATAAGGATGAACGAGTATACAGTTGGCTTATTCCCCGTTTTCTTTTTTTTTCTTTTTTTTTTTTTTTTGTTGTTGCTCGCCACCGTCGTGCCGGATTTATATTTATATTTCAGGACGAGGGTAGGTATTTTTAATGCCCAACTCGCGCGTGGTTGTCCTTAAGTAAGGAAGTTCGAGCGGCTCGTGACGGGGTTCAGTTTATAAGCAAAAATGTCGATATGCTGGAAGTTCGAGAAAGTTACGCGTCGCATGCATTGACTTTTAAAATAGTGTACTTACTCGGAGCTTAATATGATTTTAGACGATATGATGAGCAATCGTAGACTTTTTTTTTTTAATGCTTAGTGATCAAAATAGAAAATTGATGTGTATTTTGAGATTTAAAGATCTATTTTTTAAAATTATAATCGAACGTATTTTTTAACCGAATCAGCGTACATTGAAAGAAGGATATATGACGTATTATGATTTATTTTCATACGTACAACTCAAATATGTATGTCCCTTTTTACTTTTATCGTTTTGATGATTGATAATATTACAAAAATAAATGATTTCACTAGAAAATTCCATTTTAGAGGAGTGCATGAAAAGAAATAGAATTCATCAAATTCGCACACACATAAAATGTTCTTATTGTCCCAGCAATAAACACGAGCCACTCGAGTGAAATTCCGTCCTTTTATAGAAATTAAAAATTTTTAAGCGTGCTATTCGTTCGCTTTTCGTTCGCAGGGGGTTAATAGTTAGAGGAACGGGTCGTTCGTCATCGTCGTCGTCAATTTTTGTCGCTCTCGCGCATTATACAGCCCAACTTCGCAAGTCCATTAATCCCATTGACCGGATTCTGCAGCGGACACATTATCGTTATTATTATCGTTATTATTATTATTTCTTTTTTGTTGTTTTAATTCACATTTGATTTATATCCAAAGACATTTGATTTCAATGATTAGTCATGCAGTTTTTATCTTACTTTATTGGTTTTAAAACATGATTGTAAAACACCTTTAGAAACATTGTATGATGTAACACTTAATTTTTTTACATATTCATTAATACGTTGCGTTGATATCGTTCGAAAAATCTCTGTTCGAGAAGCGACTATTGCTGGCAATTATGTTACAAAAGGAGAACGAAAAGACGGTTAGGCGCGCATAAAATTTGATCTGCTACTACATGCTCCATCGAGCGATGCACGAAAGCATGAAAAAATTGGACGATCTTCTATGGGTAGTAAAGTTAGTTTCGTTGGAGAGGGGATTAGAACATCCAACTATTCATGGTACTATATTATAGTACATTTCAACTGTCTATATTTTTTGTATATGTTAATCCTATGTATTTAAGCGTAATTAGCTTACGTTGTCGCAGCGGCAGAATCCGCATCTCGGGATTGGTGTATTTTATAGCATGGACTTTATGTAACTCTTGACGCATTAGAAACTCAGACCCGATTAAATTTTGTGATTGTACCTCACAGTCGTTTAATTGTTTTTGCTTTGTTTGTTTTATCTTCTCACACATTATATTTTCTTTTTTTTTATATTTCCCACATCAGTCATGGATATTAGAAAACGATACTTATGATCAGTTCAATATAATGATAATAGTGATAAAATTTGACTCTTTGACGCATTTTACATTATTACACTTTGGTATTGTTGTAATCTCTTTTGTATTTATTTCTTTTATTTTTTGTTTATCTCACTCATTCACTCTTCCTTACAGTATCACAATTATAATTTAATTAAACATACGTACATCGAGTATTTCGTACAACCACGGTACATTTAGAATTGTTTATGCGACGAGTGTTTTTGCCTCATATTTTTTTTTGTTTTGGTTCGTTTTATGAAAGTCCATCAATGCGCTGAGGGGTAAATAGTGCGTAGTAAGCAATGAAAGTTTTTAATGGTACAGTTATGATCTCGAGTTAATCTTTACGTGGAGTAAGATTAGCTACAACGATGTTATTTTCATCTTTTTTTTTATTTTGATCCAGTTAAACGGAGACAGTACATTTTTTAAATTGAATTCTATTCGAACGAGTTTCATTATTAACGAATTTCATATTTTCATTACTATTTGCTTTTATCTTTCTTTCGTTCATGTTATGTTTTTGTATAGTGAGAAAATTAAAAAAGATAATTATTGTTTTTATTTCCATTAAATTTTTAATTAAACTTACGATGCCTTAGCTAAAGACGTATAACGAGATAGGCCAAATTTTTGGTTAAAGAACAGTCTTTTATCTGATTAATCTTTCAAAAGTATTTGCATTTCTATACATCGCACTGACTTAAAAAGGGAATTACAATTTAATTTCAATTTATAGGAGTAGTTTTCTAGAAAATCTTTTCTTGTTTTTCTCAAACATTTCTATATACTAATCAATATACTTATCATGTTTGAATAAAAGTTTTGAGGTACACAATAATAAAGAAATTAATTCATGAGAAATATGTCTGGAGCGTTGTGAAATATGAAAAATTATATTACAATATATGGATCGCGACTTGTTCTGTTACATCAAGACTACACTGTTTAAGAATAAATAAAATTATTTCTACGCTCTGGTGTGAAAGACACTGTCTCCTTTACTTATGTGCATATCGACCTAAAATCATCAGTTTAGAATGTCGAATACCTAGTATTCGATAATTTTCTCTTTATTCGTCTAACAACTAATTAACATTTAGATAATAATCTTCAGTTACATATGTACAGTTTTCTCAGTTTTAGTGCTAGAGACGCACGAGATTGGTAGTGCTCAGTTCGTTAATTTTTGGAAAGGTTTGTATAGGGTGAGCCATTGATTCTGCCTACGAATTTGCGAAACAAAAGCTTTCAAGATTTAAATGCCTTTCAGGAGTTTTTTATATTGACTTTGCTCATCTTTTGTTATTACAAAATTATTAAAGATTTTTGACGTGATTTCTCTTAGATTAATACATTTTTCATTTTTTTTCTTTTGAACATTTAATATTCTTGTCATGTCTTAGTATAATTAATGATCAATTTGCAAACACAGTTAATTGATTTATTTTAAACTTGGTAATGGTCCATTTATGGAAAAAACTATTTTTTCCGATATAATCATTGTATTTTACTCATCTTATGTACAAAATGTGCTCTTTGCGACAACTTTTAGTTTTAACGTACCCAATTATCACTTGAAATAATAAATTTCCTTATATAAATATATAAGTATTTTCGGTTCTTTCATGATCAAAAATCGCTATTGCTCAGGTGTAGGCATGCGCGTGTGCGTGTTTATATGTGCATAAAGTGTGTATGTACATGTAAGGGACATTGATGGATACACATAATGGAGCTGAACATGTGACTGAAATGAAAATGAAGATGTCGATCTGCGAGATATATTTGTTACATTCTGCTTATTATTAATAATAAACGAAATGAAACCTATATTAGTTGTTTTTGAAAGAATTAAAAAATTAAGAAACTCAATTATATTTTGAACAAGCGTTTAATTTGACTGGCTTTTTCATATTTAGAAACATATGCCTAATTCTTAAAAAAAAAATCGAAAGACGTAAATTACTTAACGATGAGTCTTATAATATTTTCGTATGCTTGGTCGTATGCATTATTCAAAGTTTCCTACACCGAGACAAGTTTAAGAAAATTTTTCACAGGACATGAATCTTTATTTGCATAAATATCGATTGCGCGAGCAAAGGAAACTGTGAAAACTCTCAAACTGTTCGTTTCAAGAATCCGTATATCGCAGGGTTTGATCAATTTTAATCGCAGCAAATATTTCTTCAAGTCACAGCAAATCTTATCATCACATAGGGAGATTTTTAAACGTTATATAAGGATCAACAAATATATGCCGTGCGGAAGGCCGGATTTTTTCCCACTGCGCGATTCCAGACGGAGTTTATTCTTCGAGAGCTCGGGGAGGTTTCTCGCGCGCGCCGAGCGGCCGGAAATTGCGACCCCGATACATTATGCCTCGTGGAATATTTTATTCGGAATTCGCTGCAGACCTTCTTTCTCTGCCTCGCCCTGCGAAACGAGGGTGTTGAGAGTTTCATTTTTCTTTGTATTTGTTCGAGAAGTCTGTGTGTGTGTGTGGGTCAACCAGGAAGCGATCCTTCTCTTTTCTTCCTTCATTCGATTGCAGGGCGAGCGGTTATACCGTCGGTTTATGGGCTGATTGTGTAAAGCTTTGCTTCGATCCGTTGTAAAATTTTAAATGATGTAGGCACTACTAACAAGTACACGGGTCTGCTCCTAACTTTCCTGACGCGAGAAATATCCTTTTTTTCGCGTAAATATTTTACGAAAATCGACAGACCAGCAAGAAATTTAGGGTGCAACTAGATTTACTATACGAACAAAAGTGTTGGATGTTTCAGGATTAAAAGTTAAAAATTAAATTTTAATTTGGGTTTTGAGTTTTACCATAGATCACGTTTGAAAAGTAAATTTATTAAAAGATTTTCGAATATTTATTTAACATAAAGAGTTATTGTGCATTTTCTTATAATAAACTACAAAATGCAAATTATATGAAATGATTAACTTTAAATGTAAATAAATTAAAAAAATAGTGCTAATAGAACTTTTAAATTTACTGCTAATTAAGTGTTAATTAAAGTATTAGTAACGCGGGGTCATCTATACGAGCTCTTTCACTCAGTCTCCAAGACTGGGCAACTTCGCAATTTTCTTTCTCCATTGTGAATATTTAATAATGGAGAAAGTGAATAATGACGGCGGTATAAAGTCTTGGCGGGATTTCCCATTGTTTCCAAGATTATTCTAGAGGTTTTGGGAAGGAAGCATCGCGATCAGGATATTTTCTCTAACGAGAATCTCTCCGGCGCACTAATGAGCTTCTTCTTGTCGGTGCGGTTCTCGTGAGACGCTATATCAGATAAAAAAACGCTTTAAGTATTAGATAATTGCTTAATCTCGTTTCCCACGTCTCCAGACCTATGATTTTCATCAACTTTGCCCGAGTTAAAAAGTCTATAGCACTCAATTACGGAACGAGATTATCATTTTAATAAGTATTCCTGATTGAATTGAATTATTCCTAATTTTGTAGATGCTCAACTTCTTTAGATCTTGTAGTTATTTAAGCTGAAATTCAAAGGGATTTCGTTGTTTATCGTTTAAAAAGATGTATTTTAACTTTCAAATTACTTATTCAATTTAATAAATGATAAAATATGTGTTACAGTGGAAAAATAATAATAACATTATTTGTTATGCAGTGTACATTACTTTTTAAAGTGCCATATACATATTAACCTAGTTTTTAATCAAATTTTGTACTACTTGAAAGATCTTTTGAATAACAGTTAAACGAATTTTCTACAGTCGGAAAGATTCGTATATTACTGGTTCTGGCATTTAACGAAATACATAAAGATAGTAGAAATTAATTTTTGGAAAAAACTCTCAGACACCATCTCGGTAATGATGTAATTTTTACGCGATTCAAATTTCATGAAATTTGATCTGCAATTCCCAGAGACATGCGACGACAAAAATCTGCAAATTGTGGATGGAATTTCATGAAACTTGAACCACGTAATGTTTAAGTCATTACCGAGATGGTGACAGCTGAGAGTTTTTTTCAAACGTTAATCTCTAGCTTTATATACTTCGTTAAATGCAAAAACTGGGAAGGTACGTTGGAATCTTTCCGGCTATAGCATATCTTCTTAATGAAAATCGCAGGAACTCATCTTTAATATACAAATAATATATAAAAAACAGTCACGAGATTGTTTGTTTAAAAAATCGTTTTCTCCATAAGAGGTTTTAAAAAGTAGGTTAATCGGTTCAAAGTTTTATTCAAGTTAAAGATTAAATAGGTAAACTTTTAATGTAGGAAGCTTTAGAATAATCAGAGAAAAAACTTGAAACGCATTGTCTACGTATTGATTTTTTTAAAATACCATAAAAAGAAACGTAATACATCTGGAAATAATCAAACCAGTGAGAAAAAACATTGGGATCGATTTAGAAAAACGCGTAACCGATACTTGAATGGGAGTTTAACGCTAAACGTCGAACAGAAGGGCGAGAAAAGTGTTAGCGGACGCAGCAGCGCGCGCAAAAAGTCATTTTCCTCTCGCGGCCCGCACGAGCACGAAACTTACTCTCGCGCATTTTCTTAATTAAACTTCAGTCTGAGCGTCAAGTTCGTTTTGCTCTCTTTTAAAGCCGCGGTATGGGACGAGAGGAAGCGGCAAGTTTTTCAAGCCTCGTTCTTTCGCGGCGTCAATCCGTGGTCGGCTCTTTCTTGTTACTGCCCCGCCGCACACCATCTTTCTCCTTCTCTTTACCATGCCGATCGTCAACAAACGCGCCTCTTCTTTCGACCCGAGTGTTTTTCCTACCTCTAGCAAATTTCCGCTCTTTACTTTTCCTTCCATTCATCGCTTTTTCGGACTTATGTAGCGAGATTACAAACTTATCGCCTTTTCAAATGCCCGACGCTTTTCTTTTTCTGTTGCAGAATCGTTTGAGTGATTTCCGTTTTTCATGATCTTTGATTTCTGTGTGTTTTGCAGTTCGCGTTGGTATAGAAACTTAGTTTACAGCCTTTACTCTTACGGTTGCTGGAGTTGAAAGTGATAGAAGCTTATATTTTTGGAGTGCAAAATATTTTAAAATTGATGTTTCATTTTATTCAAAGTATAATTAATTTTTAACACGGTAAAATATTTATATTTCTTCTACGTGATAATATTGTTACAAAGGAAAAAAAAACTATCATCACAGTGAAAAGTTGCACCAAACCCTGCATACCCTATAAGCTATGTACACCCTTATCTCTCGCAGATCGAAATTAGAGAAACGTCAAGCTGGGTCGGGTGTTGCCCGATCTGATAGAATGTATGTATATACACATACAAGACTCGCAAAAAAAGACGTTGGTGGATCGGAAAGATATACTAACTGGGAATACGGATGAAAAGTGTCAGAGGAGATGATTGAGTGAGTCCGGACGGTTCATAGCTCCCGGGCCATGTATATATACATTTCCAAGGGTTATGTGTGCAGAAGTGAGAAGCTCCTTAGAACGACGATAATATCAGAACGGCTGCAAAATGGTGTGCATATGTAGGGGAGAGAGTGAGATAGAAGGAAGAGTGAAGGTAATATCTGTCGCGCGGCATCGATTGAGCAGTTTGCGGTAATCGGTGCTCGGATATTGCTTGAAAATCAAACGAAAGTAAACCGAGTGGACGATCGGTTTTGGGCGATTAAGGTTCTTTGTTTTCGCGGTTAAAAATCAGAGATGCGGTGGTGTTGCGTGATGTGCGTATAGGCGAAATTTTTTTTTCTGCGTGAGAGTTGTACGCACTGCAAGAAAATTTCATCTCTACATTTATTATATAAACACGTGGATCGAACTAAATTAATTAAGTGCAAAATGTTTTGCAGTAAATGTGAAAATTTGATACGTATTGTACACTCAAGCTTTCGCATTAGATGGACTTCATTCAATTGTTATTTCTACGTTTTCTTGGAAAAAATCGTCGATTATAGTTAACGTCAATCCCTTTGTTTTCTTTCATCTATTAACAGTTGTACCTAGACATATAGATTTTTTTTATAACTCTCGTAAGTTAATTAATGCCGATTAAAATATGTGTGTCTTTAAGCGTAGAAAACATACTTATAGAGTAACTTTAGAATCTTTGTAGATATGCTAATTATATGCAATTTAAGGATAACTATACATTTATCTCAAATTATTCATAAGTAAAAACGAGCTTTAATATAAGCTATTTGTAACATTAATAGAAAAAGATTTGATTAGCCTAGTTGTATCTTTGGTTTTATGCTCTCTAGCCACAACATATTTCTAGATTGTTTCGAAACGACATTGGCGTGGTCCAGTGAAACTAGTCAGGTATTTCATTAAATTACTTTAAAAGTAATTTAACTTATTTTCTAAAGGTTTAAAAGAAAAAAAATGCGTTAAGGAGCTTTTAAAAAATAAGAAAGTAATTTCTGCCTCGATTCCATGAAAAAGCACAGCTTGATAAATTAATCCATGGAAGAAACTTTTTGTTTTGTTTTTGTTCTGTTCGTAAATACGACGTGTTCTAAACGCAATTATGTAATTATGTACACGTATAATAATCGATTATAAGGCGCCGGTTTCCGAAGAACATCGTAAAAAAGACATCGAGTTCTCTTGCTTCGTAGCAAGCTCGCATTCTGCGATGAAAAATAATCGTCGCAACGCTGTAAACCCTTATAATAGTTAGCTATATTCCTCTTCTTTGTCATCTTTGCTTTTGATTTACTTTTTTGTTTGTTCTGGTTGTGTTTCGACCCTATCTACAGTGAAGTACATTTACATCAGTCGCATATAATAAAGTTTGTTCTCTTCTCTTGCTGTATGCGATCCCAAATGCTTTATACAGGATGTGCAATCCATTGTTTTTGTCTTTTTTTTGCCAAGAAAAAGTCGATCTTGCGGGACGTACGTATCGCTTGTCTCTTCTAATTTTTTGTTGATGCATGCGCATGTAGTCGATCGGACGATACCCAGAGATTCTCGGATGCGCGAGACGAGCAAATAAGTACCCTTTTGTTTCAACCTTCATATATGTTCGACTTTTACCTTCTAGCGAATACCATTGATATCGCGTTATTTGTCTGATTAAACAATCTTTTTCCATCCGAATGGAAGTAAAATATTAACAATATTCAAGGAATTATTTTTTGCAAGATATTGAAATTTACGGCCAAAAGAAAAATGAAATGTCAATGGAAAATATTGTTACTGTAATTTTTGAGTGCAGTTTATTGCTTTAGTCGGAAAAATTCGCTTTAAAATTGTTACAGCCCATTAGAACGCATAGCATCGTTGAGCAGAAATGGTGTCGATCAATGGGGCGGTAGCAAAAGGGTCAAATTTCTTAGCTCGACTGCCGCGCGCCGTAAAGTCAAATAAAGTTGACACAGCATCGAATTCCCGTGGAATTGCTTATGAATAGTTAGATCGGTCCTTTTCTCTACGTAAGAACGCAAAAAGGGGACCGGGATCGGGTATAAAGAAAAGGAATTCGAAACTCCAGGACGAGGGTGGAAAGGCTAGGTATAGGAATTTGCGGAATCCAGCAGGGCACACGGGGACCGCCGCGAAAGGAGAGCTACGTTTTCGATTTCCATTCTCCCAGACGACACACGCAACTCCTGCGCACGCTTGTATTATTATATGCGGGCCCTCTCTTTTATCTCTCTTTCTTCTCGTCTAGCTTTTACGTAGCCTCTCGCGCTGTACCGAAGGTGGGATTTTTCAATTCTCCGTATCTCTCTCTCTCTCTCTCTCTTTATTTTGCTGTATTGTATTTTCCCAATAATAAAAAAGAGTGGAACTGTTGTTGCGTTAGCGCTGCGCTGCGTCACGAGAAGAAAAAGCTGCGTCGTATAAGCGACTACGCAGCCACAAAGTTTTATGATGGCGCTGATCGCGCCGAGGAAAATATATACGCGCATCGCACTTGGACATGTAAAAGAAAAAAGAGTAAAAAACGAGTTGAGAATGCGCGGGGCTTATGCGGCCCCTCGCGCTTTTCCCTTTATTGCATTCGCATAGACGTATATATACATGAGTATACAGTGATAGAGGCACGGCATCTTATTCCCTCTCTTTCGCTCTTTTTCTCACTCTGCTTCTTTCGATGATCCGCTTTTCACGACCGAGTAACGCATAAATTTCACGGAACATGTGCGCAACGCCTGCGCTTGTGTGTGCAATGTGTGCGTGTATAAGGTCGGTCCATTATTTTCTCCCTTCTCTCTCTCTCTCTCACTCACTCTCGCGCTGCGCGACTCTTTCACAGCGCCAGTAGTACGAGTCGGTATATGATACTGCGAGCACTTGAGACCTGCGATGCGTTGCTTTAAAAGCGGCTGACCCTTGTTCGTGAATGTATTTTTCTTACGAGCGTCCCGGTTTCAATGACTTGATTTGTGTGTGTTTTGAATGAAATGTTCTGTTTATTTTAGTTCATAAAAGGTGTATAATATATATAAATATATGCAGTTTTCAAGTGTTTTATGTTTTGGATAAGAGCATTTAGACTGAAATTTATATTCGTATAGTAAATTAAACATTAACTACTAATGATATAAAAACTATTAAAAAGATGCTTCATAATAAGAAAGAATCAGTACACTGAATAAATAATTGGATTGATGAAAGGACCTTATTTTCTTTAAAAAACGAAAATCTGTTTCTTTTCTGTTTTTTTCCCATTTATTATATGAAATGTATTAAACAACATCTCTTTTTCAAGTTCTATATTTATTAATGATTCATAATCTCATGATCACTTAATTCAAACCCATTACTAAATTCAAATTTTAGCAAAGAAAGTGCCTCCGCACAAAATTCGACGCGCGTGGACTTTACAAAGCCCCAAGAATAAAAGAACATTTCAGAGTGCGCGCTTGCAGTATTTACAATTTCACGCGGTGCTTCAAAGGTGCTCGCAAATAATATTTTGTCACGCCGTAAACAGTCGCACATTCAGGCGCACGCATAGCATATACACTCATCAAAGTCGCGCGGCGTATATACACTGCACACATATACGTCGGCGGTAATTTGCAGCAGTCGCTGCTGTTCCTCTTTACGCCCAGTTTCGAAACCTAAAAGCTCGTCGCAAGAGCTCTGTCTGTGTCTCTCTCTCTCTCTCTCTCTCGGCTCCTCTCAAAGGGATGTACAGTCGTGCGCACATTCACACTCACACACACATACACACACACGCACAGGCGCGCGCGCACTCGATGATGCTTCATCTCGTTTGAGATCGCCGAACTCGCGACGCTCTCTCGCTTTTAGAGATATACACACAGTCGTACACGTATATATATATGCACACATACGCGAAGCGTATATGTACAGATAGACAGACGGAATCCAAAATGAAGGAAGGAGCGGCAACGTTTCGCGTGTCTCTCTGTTCGTATACGTGCGTCCATATACTTTTTCTCTCCATCTCCGGCTTTCTCTTCGTCTCTCTCTCTCTCTCTATCTCTTTCTCTCTCTGCTTACTAGGTGGCTAGTGGAATGATGTCTGAATCTTTGCGTTGACTCAATTGGCTGTTTAAGCTTCTGAGATTCCTTCGCAGCAAAGAACCTGGAGAGGGGAGGGGGAGATGTAAGTAAATAAAAGCCTTCGAGTCAATGAATTTCCGTAACCTTAAGCTCGAGTTTCGTCATGAAATTAATTAAAGTTCATTGTGCACAAGAGAGAGTTAG
>UELU01099166.1:0-11692 GCA_900490025.1 Megastigmus dorsalis
GCTCGAGGCACAGCAATGCACACCTCTCGACGATACCAGTATATCTGACGAACAGCAATCTGAGTGCACCAGCTTGTTGCAGCCGATGCAAGGCAGCGCTTGACCCGTTTGCCTAGTGACTGGTTTGTGGCAAATAGGACACTTGACAGGCTGCTTCTTTATCATAACGATAAAAGAAGCATGATTATACCCACGAAAAAGTGATATTGGTGGGACTGGGGGATACCATTAATCAATGCTGGATGTATCCACTCCACCAGGTAAAAGTTTATTACGGCCATGCAAGGCTGATGAAGCATAGAAAATACAAAAGATGTGGAATTTTTTCCCGACGAGAGAGAGAGAGAGAGAGAGAGAGAGAGAGAGAGAGAGCGCGATGCAAGTAGTGCCGGTCTTGCTCCGCGGTTGAGGAGAGAGAGCCGACGCCCGACACGCAACAGGCAGAGACGCGACGCCATTACGTGCATGAGACGGCGTGCCTCGCAAATCGTGCTGCGTCGTTGCTCGGTGCCTCCTGCTTTTCACAAGACGCCGACTTTGTAAGTAACCGCGAATGTTAGTAGCGCGTCTGGGAAGGAGCTCCAGTGAGCCTGAAGCCCGGCGTCTCCTCGCGAAGGGGAGTGCGAGTGCAGTGCCCCATAAAAGGTGGCGTTAACCTGTTCTTTTTGGCTCCAGGCGGACGAGTAAGAAGGGACGCCTAAGACGCCGCATGGTAAACGTAACGTGCCTTGGCGGCCTGAAAAGGTTTTTTTGCATAATTTTTTTTATATTATTTCGCGACTATTTCGATCTAGCTCCGCGCCGCCGCAAGTGGTTTTCTTGGGGCATTAGTGCTGAATGGTACGCGAAAATTCGTGGAACGCGGGGTAGTAGCGTACGGTGCCTGCGGTGCCGAGAATTTTTGTCCATTGTTGTTCCTGTTGCTGCTACAACCGGAGAATTGACGCGCCCGCGGGAGTGCTACGCAGATTCGCCGCTGTCTCCAGCAGCAAGCGTTTACGCGTCAAGGACGAGTTGTGCGGGATTTGCTTGTTCAGCGAACCGTGCTCGGTAAACGGAGAATTCCTCGGCGGCCGTCGATCGCATATCTTCTCGCTGCCTTTCGTAGCCAACGCCTACGCGTTAAAGTGAACTTTTTTTTGGTGTGTGTGTGTGTGCGCGTGTGGCATCTTTTGCCTTACCGACAGATCAGTGCATCGCGACATTCTGCCTACGAACAGCAGAGCGCAATCTGTCTCTCTCTCCTTCACGTCTCGCCGGGATCCGACGGATCGTGGTGTCTTGCCCGCTCGGTGAACTTCCTAGCAAGAAGCGACGGCGAACGAACGGGGGAGATAGCGACGCAACGACCGTGTCTATCGCAGAAATTTGGTTTTATTATTGAGTTGTGCCTAGTGCGCCGCGAAATTATTACTTAAATAATACTGGCATTGCAAGCTCTTAAATTTTCGCCATTGTAATTTTTTTTCCCCTCTTCTTACCGACGCGTTGCATGTGCCTGCTGGCACGTGAGCCACCGATAGGAGACGAGACGTTTGCCGTCGGACGAGAGCTGCTGCCTCGTTCGCGCTCTACACCGTCCGCGCCGCGAAGAGAAAATCCTCCACCGTAGAACAGATAGCTGCCTGGTGTTGTGCAAGGGTCTTTTGCCCCTCTCGTGATTATATTTTTTGTTATTTAATTTTATTGCTACCGCCAATCAAGCAAACTGCTGAGCAAGCGTCTCACCTCTTCGGGCCTCCTCTGCGATAGATTGCGAAATACGGCACGCTACTTTAACCCATTTCTTCTCAAGTGGCCATTTTGTAGTTGATTATTATTATAATGTATTTATGATTTGTCATCAAATTCAAACCGCGATTTTGAAATTTTCCAATGGAATTTTCAAAATTCTGACTTTAGAATCGTAAAGAGCGGACAATTTTACTTCGAAAAAGTGCTATTGGTTATTATTATTTTTTTTTCAATTTTTTAGGCATAAAACCAATCGACTATAAAATGGCCGCTTGAGAAGAAATGGGTTAAATCACTGAATCGCCTGCTCGAGAGGATGGCGTCGGAAAATAGCGGCGCGGTAGTGGAATGGGTCGATAGCTTGGAGGAAACCGACCTAGACACTACCTTACAATACCTTAATTTGAGCCTCGACGGTCGTACGGGCGAAAGACGCTATCGATTGGTCCGATACCAGCTAAGGTTACAACGACGGGCCAATTTTGCCTGGAGCGAAGCGGACGTAGCAGGATCTCGCTACGCCCCATGGCCCGCGGCTCCTCCAATTGCGAGCGCTGCCGGACCGTCGCGCACCTTTGCGCCGACGGAACACGGCGAGGTCGATCGGTCGACTGCCTATAGCAGGTACGACTGCCTCGCAGGCTAATCCGCCGCCTCCGTCGCGGACGAGCGACTTAGCATCATCTTCGAGTACGCCACATCCCGCGCTAATGCGCGCAGGTGAGACAGTACACAAATGGCAACTGACATTTAGCGAAAAGGGGGACCACAGCGTCGAGGAATTTCTGCTGAGGGTGAGTGAATGCCGACGGGGGACAAGATTGATGGAGTGGGATCTATTGGAGGCCATGCCGGTGCCGCTTTCAGGACTTGCCTTGCAGTGGTTTAGATTAGAACGCCCAAACTGGAATAATTGGGAAGAGTTTCTTCGTGCCTTCCGACGTCGCTTCGGTGGAGTAAATTTCTAGTTGCGAGTGCGCGAAGAGGTCTGCCGGAAGACGCAGGGTCCGGGTGAAGCGATCGCCGATTACCTCGTGGGATTACGACATATTATGAGCTACGTGATGCCACTGGAAAGAATTATAATTTTTTTTTGTCAAACATGTCGATTTGGATGCTTTTGAACTGCACTATCAACATACAAAATGATGATAAAATAATTTACTCAAATGGTATTAAAACAAATCAGGAGGATTTACGTACTGGACGATCTTAGGTGTAGAAAACGAAATTCTCTTATAAGAACTTCAATTGTACACATGTTTCTTTCCCTATTAGAGGAGTTAAACAATCCTTAGAGCGCCCGCACACTTATCCACGTAGATCTTGTACAAGCGCATTATTCATGCGATGATCTCTCATCAATATTAATTTTCAAACAATCCAGCAACAATCTATCGTATAAATGCCTGCATTACATGTCTATTTTAAGAAGAAAGTTTATTATGTATCAAATGTAGAAGGATTTACTATAACATTCTGTTTATTAAAGTTTTGAGCGTAATATTGTATTAAGTAAGAGATCTGTAGCTATAGCTAAATCGCGACTAATCGCTTACCTATAGAAATTTTAAAAATTATTTGTGAAATATGTAGTTGTACGAAGATCGATAAAGTTCATTCTTTTTAAATTTAATACTACCCAAGTTGTAGTTACTTCATATAAAAATAAGCAATAAACAATAGACAAGCATATATTGAAGTTGCAAAAACAATAAAGCTGCATTTGATTTGTTTGGTATAAATTTTTTCTTTTTAAACACCACATATACATAAAGATAAGAATACCAGTTCAAAAGCTTGGTTGGATATTTATTTCATAATTTGGTAAGAATAAAAACATACCTAAATTCTGTAATGAACTGACAGACAAGATAACCAAGTATTATAGCATCATTAGCTTCAACATCTAAATGGGGGATTCCAAAATTACAACAATTCCATAATTCTTGCTTATACTCATCTAATTTCCATGCCGCACTACCAATATCAAATAAAATGATTTGAGGATTACCATCTACTAACCAAGTGCCAGTAATTATCTGAAAAAAAAATTAAACTTGATTATGTTGAAAATCCAATTTTCAAAATACAAACAAAAATTACATACAGTTTTACATCTAATTTTCACCAGATACCATTATAAAGATCAGCAGCTTCAGACAACAGATTGAAGTTATGAAATCTCAATCTGGTCACAAAATTATTTTATCAGGTCGTGAACTTAGGATATTTAGACGAGTACACTACGCTTCTGGCAAGTATAAATCCGAGAGAGCGCACTACGATCCTATGTACTTTAAAATTCTACTAATATCAATTTAACCTCCACCTTAAAGGGTATCTCCCATTACAATAGTCAAAATTCTCCAGTCCCGTTATTTGAAAAAACCTCTTGGATCTTGGTTGGGTACTAAAAAACATACGTTTCCCCATATAATCGCCACCTCCCCCTTACCCCTACAAAATGGCTAAAACACTCTTTTTTACGTATTGATTTTTATCTCAGACTTATGAATGTAAAAATTTTTAAAGAATTTTGGGTATATAACGGGTGAATACCAAAAGTCACCTAAATTTTGTCTGATTTATTGAAGGTCACCTTCAAGGTCTTAAAATTTCAAAATTCTTTAAACCTTTATAACTTGAAAATTAAAAAACCATCCATGGAATTTATTATATTGGAATTTTATATTTATTTTGACCATGCGTTCGTCGTACTGTTTTCTAGATCGAACAGAGTTCCGGTACAAACCTGAAGGAAGGAGAAGGAAAAATAAAAAGGCAGAGGCAACACAAGCTTCGAAGTTGACACTTGATGAGCTTTATTGTCACAATTTTCACTTAACAATTTACTTAAGGCTAATTCGGAGTTGTATTTGTAATTTTTTTGATTAATGTGAAAAATTGGAGCACAGAACACTGTCAGTTAATTCGTACGGCGTGACCGAGTGTTAAAGCTGCGCAGGTTACTCCAATCAGAGTCGTTGTAGAACTGGAAGAGAGGGATTAGAAGCGCAGAAGTTAGTTTCAAAGGATCGCGGACAGTTAGAAGGGAGTAGAAGTCACGAGGGCCGGACCTCGCGTAGGTTCCTGAAAAGGAGCCAGTAGTGCAATATTTCAAGTGTTGGCGGCGACATTCTGCCCGACTCGTTATGAGATGTAGCGAGAACCCTTAGTGAGAAAAACAAAGAAAAAGAAAATATGTGAAAAGAAGAAATATGGTTTAATTTTAGTAGAATGATAAAATAGAAAATTAATAAAAACCTCTCCGTGAATTCCACCAACCATAGCAGACAAAGAGAGACATATATCCTGATTAAGTTTTCGAAAAGGCTTGATTTTCGAGCTCGGTCTTGTTCGGAATAATCCAGCGAGAACCCGAGTAAGCCCTTCTCTACCAGAGTGGTAGTGTTGAACGCGCGCTAGAGGTCATTTCGTTAGTGACAGCAGTTGATCTGTAAGGAGAACAAGGTCTCCCCCCTCGGCGTTGGTATTTGGATCGACCCACTTGGAACATTGCTCAAGTAGCATCTCTTGTTGCCAACGCTTCCAGAAGTGGTTTCCTATCGGAGTAGCTAACTTGTAGCGTGGCAATACTGCAAAAGAGAAATCAAAGCATGGTGACTTTGAAGGAGCCGTAAACGTAGAGCGAATTAAATAGTGACCTGGACTAAGTGCAGATAGTTCCACGGGGTTACTGCTGATGGGACTGAGAGGTCTGGAGTAAAAAAGACTCGATTTCTGAGGTAAGCGTCAAGAACTCTTTAAATGTCAGCTTGGCTTCTCCCATCACTCTGCACAGGTAGCGCTTAGCTGCTGTGACACCTGCTTTCGAGATACCGTCTAAGTGCGATGCGTGGTAAACTCCTGAGCTCACGGGCCGGAAAGGCTAACCGACGCAATAGCGTTACATTGTGCCCAAACAGGGACCGTTTAAAAATTCAATCTAGTAAAACCGGAAAAAACCGCGAAATTTGAAATCAGACAACTCAGTTACTAGAACTACCATTACCGACTGAGGTCAGGTAGTGTAGGGTTTAGTCTCCGATTAACCGAAAGGAATAGGGTTTTAAAATTGGAAATCTTGTAATGATTGTTGAATTAATGAAATCCAAAATTAATGATAAATTCACTTACAGAAATTTATGTTACTGTTAGTAAAACCTGTCAACTTAGTAAAGTAAAGTAAAACCTTTCATTTACAGACAGTAACGATTATTTTTTAAATAAACCTGGAAAAAAAATAAAGCAACAGAAAAACAGAATTTCTTTCCGTTTGAGTAGTACTGCTTATCGGTACAGTAGATTTCGTTTTATTTTGTTAGAACAGCTTTTTTTCCGGTGGTTTCTTTTTCTAGGTTTCCGTAGCTTGTTGATTTTCTAGAGTCACGGGAGTAGTAGTTCGAATAGCTAGAGTTTCAGAGTTGATTCTTCAAAGATGCCGCTCACGCCGAAAGTTTCCTGGGTCTACGGGCTAAAGACGGACCAACTAGTCATTGAACTCGGACAGCGTCGAATTGACGTTTCCGGTACCGTCTCTGACTTACGACAACGTTCCGTTGCATAAGTTATAACCCACCCAGATGAGTTCAAAAATAAACCGGACGATCCCATTAATTATGGTGAGGAATAGTCTAGGCGCCGACCATACATCCCGTGGCCATTTAAGGTCCCCACCAGAATCCAAGTATTCTAGACGTATTTTTTTATGCTGAATCCGAATTTCGAGGGTTCCCGGCCGAAAAAAACAAGTTCGCACGCTCCGATGCGCGCGATACTCAGCGACAGCGGCCGCTCGGCGGCTCGCCGTCCCACCGCGCGACGACTCCCACTGCTCCATCCGACCTTTAAAAGGCCGAGCGCGCCGTAGACTCGCCAGTTTCTCGGAGACGCATACCTCAGGCTCACCTGTGGTAGACGTCTCATGGGAGCTCTTTCGCTCAGGCTCTCCTGTGTTAGAACCCCTCGGGTTACCCTGATACTTGATGACGCTCTCCTCATTCGCGGATTCCCGATGGTTATCTGTATATATATATATATATACATGATGAGGCTCTCCTCACACGCGGACCCCCGATTCATCTGAGGCTCTCCTCAGCCGGTATCCTCCGCGGATCTGTTGGGTTCCTTCAACTCGTCATATGCGTCCGCTAGGGGTCGCCCTAGTATCCAATGGTATACGCGTAACCGAGTAATACTGGTCCGTTCCGTTATACGTGTAACACGTATGGTCCACGTATCCGTAACCGTATCTGTACAGTAAGAGTTAGGTTAGTTTTGTATAACACATTGTGAAGGAAGGTTAGGTTAGTTCGTTTTATACTACGCGCATTATATATAGTTATATTGATAAGTGAATGATAGTATAAGTAACGACAGTTGTCTTTGGATTATTTCAGCAACTCACCGCACAGCCAGCGCCGCCTGGTGTCTACGACTAAAAGCACACATGATTAAGATTGTAAAGTTTTGTATTAGAATTTAAGTTTACTGATAATGTACTTAACATTCATTTACAGCAGTAATCACTATCTTTTATTTACAATACCATCCCCTCTCCACTTAGAATCCTGGTAAACTCCTGAGCTCACAGGCCAGAGAGGCTAACCGACGCAATAGCGTTACAACGTTTTATTAGAAACGTAAATTTAACGACCAGTGAAATTAATCCTTGTTATTCGTCTGGTTCGAGGCTTGGCCGCCCGATGACGCAGAGGCCACCCGAGGATCAGTGGGTACATCATTTGTGCGATTACGACGTTGAGTATTTGACCAAGGTCATACTACAAATACATAGCTTCTGAGCCCAGAGAAGCCTAGAGCATAAAGTATGTCGGGGCCTGCTTATGCGAGGTTTGGTTAAAGGACAATCGTAATACCCAAAACATTAATCTTACACTGAACGAACACAGTGATGACATGTCAAAGTAACGCTGATACTCATCGGAGAGTATTTATTTAGCGCGACTTACAGTAATACTCTCCGTTTGCTTTACTATAGAATTCGTGGTGCAAATTCCGTGAGGTAGATTCGGACTCAAGAGGCCTAGCAGAAGCTCGGTATTACTTCAAAGTCAGATCAAGTGACTGTAAGAGCTGAGAAGTCGAGCGTTTGACCGAAGCGGATACCGCGTGCGAGGCTACCGATGACGTCTGCGAGCAAGACCAAGATAAAGTCGTGAATCTGCAACCGGAGCAACGAGTCTGTACAAGGCTATAGTGAATATTACCCGCATACAAATCTAAATCAACACAGGTCGAGTGGTATCAAGGGGCGCGGCAGCGCCCCCGATAGCAAGTATGAGAACCGAAGGGCACAGACGAGCCTTCCTATTATAGTTTGAATTTGCTTCTTAACCTCAAAATTTTTTTGACACTTTCTATTAATTTATGCTTTACATTGGTTTTATGAAGTTTTGCGGGCCTTAATTAATAGATTTTAAATTTCTACTTTAATTGAAAAAAGTTTCATCCCCAAAGATTATTTTGTTCTGAAGTTATCGGCAATGCTAATTTTCGGGCGACTATTTCCTTTCGCTAAATTTTCGGCTAACTGTATATATAGATATACCAATACTTACAAAAAGAGGGTTCAGACACTATATATAGATATACCAATACAAATAAAATTTCTTCCCGATACAAGTCTATATTCCATGTATGTCATTCTCAAGATATTACAAGTAGAAACTAAAATAATACAAAATATAGGTATCATAGAGAATAATATATATAAATATATAAATTAAATATTGGAAAATGTCGAAAAAAATTGTGTATTAACATAATCATATTATACTCTGTCTAGGTATGTATATCGATAATTATATCTATGTGTGGAATTCGGTCGTATTCGATGTCTAGGTGTACAGGGTCGCCGATGATGGAGTCTAACTAGTGCGCTCCGTAGCTTTTCATGTCTAGTTGCAGAATTTGACCGTATTCGATGTCTAGAGGCATAAGGTCGCCGATGATGGAGTCTAAGTATTGCGCTCCGTAGTTTTTCGTGTCTAGGTGTAGGATTCGGTCGTACTCGATGACTAGATATATAGGGTAGCCGTTGATGGAGTATAATTAGTGCGCTCCGTAGTTTTTCGTGTCTAGTTGTAGAATTTGACTGTATTCGATGTCTAGGTAATAAGCTCGCCAAAAATGATGTCCAGGTAATGCGCTCCATAGTTTTTCATGTCTTGGTGTATATATACATATACGAGTATACATAAAATTTTTTCCCGACGGTATATATAGATATACATATATATGTATATACGTACGAGTATTACTTGTAGTATAGTAATGTAAATGTAAATGTAAAAATATATATTAAATAATAAATGTAATAATTTAGTGTAACATTTCACCAATTGTCTTAATTATAACATTATATAATTTTATTTTTTTTTTGTAATAAAATTCACACATTGGTAATATTCTATGAGATCATATTTATTAAATTGATTCTCTTTCTAATAATCATAGAATATTATTACATGGTATATATTAGCACACATACAAATTTGTACTTAAGGTATTACATATCTTTAAAAAAGTCGTGAAATCTAATAAAAACTTTAGCAACATTAAACTTGAGTTTTCAATTAAATAACATCGCTTCTTTATTAATTCATATAAATTTTACAATTTCTAATGGACAATTTAAACTAAAGAAACTTGTAAAATCAATTCAGAAATTGTCAAGTACTCCTTTTCTTAATTTTATGCAGATATTATTAATTGTTAATAAGTACTAAAACAATAAAATGAAAAATTTCAACTTTACAATGGTGCCTTATTAAGAATAGAGATGCCAGATAACCTACAAAGCTACCAAAGGTGTTAACAATTATTAACTCCTTTAGTAGCTTCGATAGCTTATCTGGCATCTCTATTCTTAAAAATCGGATTGATTCATTATTAACTTTAATATATCCTATGATGTTCCATGGTATATAAAACACTCAATTGACCCCTTCGACATTTAGTTTGAACTTCTATCTCTCAATGTTGTAGCAGGGTAAACTGCCAGAGTTCTAATATTATGAGCTGCAACCAGTTGCGAATATAATGCGCCTCGTCCAGAACAACACGTTCATAATTTTATAAAATAACTTTAATCTTAATAAATAACTTATAACGGGGGAATTTGACTGAGCAGAATGCTAGCTTTTGGTAGTATACACATTATTATGAACCTAAAAATCTAAAAAAAAAATAAAAAAGTTATAAGTATTTAAGGAATAAAATCGCAAAAAGTAAAAATTACGAAATAATTATTTTTTCCATTATTCTAGTTATATAAGTCACGATATCAATATTTTTATATTTTGAGATACTAAAACTTATTCTGTAAACGAATCTCCTTTCCAGGTATCTATTCCAAATCATAAGTGCTGCAAGAATATATAATGTTCATTAAATACAATTTCCGCCATTTAGCAACCTTTATTTAATAAGGTTGACATTTTAAAAATTATAACTAAACACTTGTAGAAAAAATAATTTAAAATGACAATAATTTATTACTTTGCGTTCATTATATAAACATATTATGTATTCAATTTTCAAAAGACCACGCATCGCAAACGACCAACAGAGGGAAAATGCTTCAAACGTTGATATAATACAAGAAATATCACATAATTTCAACAGCGTCTCACAACAACACAGCACGCAACATTTTCAAGAAAGAAGCAATATAATTTCAATACATAACAATGAACGGTATAAATTTTCATTGTCTACTAACTCACATCAAATTGATTTTATTACAATTACTATAATAATTATCTACTATATTCATTTCAGACGTAACAGATCTCAAACCATAGTAACACTTAATGCTGCAGAAAATTGGAATACTTACAGCACCTTTCAATCACATAAATTTGCTCAACAATACTTCAACGAACATTTTAACAAAAATGAGTTTGGACACGCTTGCTCAATATGTGATAGGCTTTGGTTTGAGAAAGATTTAAAAAAACCTTTACCTACACATGCAAATATTATCAACCAAATCATTGTAAATATTTAAGCTTCCTTTTGCATTTCATGTTTTATTTTTAACAAAATATTACTTTTAACTTATTTTTACAGGATACCCAAGATATGACCATGGTTGAAATATGTTCTACGTGTAAATCAAGTTTAGATAAAAATAAAATCCCTAATTATTCAGTGTTTAATTGTTTTCATTATCCGGAAATACCACAGAATTTACCGGAGCTTAATTTTTTATTATTGTCTGAAACATGGCTTCCAGATGAAGAAAACGTTCACCTACTCAATTTCAATTGTGTAGCTTAATTTAAGCGAAGCAATGTCAGAGCTGCTGGAGTTGCTATATACCAGAATAATAATATATCAGAAATTGCAACACAAAATTGTGACGAATTTGCGAGCAAATTTCATATTTATATAGATAGCGAGAGTGGCCCGTGTCGCGAGAAAGAGAGAGAGAGAGTGAATTAGGCAGAGACACACGGCGCGATAGGGTAATGAGATCGCGCCGACAGATCGTTTTCCGCCGCGAAAGAGAGCACTCTGCGAGAATCAAAGCGCGCGATTCATGATTGTGAGTGTGTGTGTGCGTGTGAACTACCATCATAGGCTTTTTCGGTATTGCACTGGACTGCAGCCAGTGCATTCTTCCCTCGACTACAGGGATAGAGAGAGAGAGAGAGAGAGAGAGAGAGAGAGAGAGAGAGAGAGAGAGAGAGATAGATAGATAGATAGATATTCTTTTATTTGTATAAGTATACAAAAATGACATAACAATTGAATATAACAATACATTTAAGATAATAACTTTTACAATAATACGTTTTATCAGTCTTATAGGAAATTGCATTCAGTCTTTCTATGATATCACAGGCATAATAACTTGATCAGTCTCAGAATCAGTCTTAAAATATGTCTCAAACCTTATAAGTAATATCACAGAGCGTCTTAGATT
>UELU01099170.1:1546-18783 GCA_900490025.1 Megastigmus dorsalis
GTATATACAAAAGTTATATTTATTTATTTAACAAAAAACACGAAATTTCGAGTGAAATTTTTTTTCATTTCGTATTTTTGTATCGTAATTGTTCGTGGATTTATGTGCTTAGCATAATTTTTCGATTCCATTCATTAGAAGTCGAGATATTGTATTTTAAATGTTGGAAATAATGTCAAATACCTATAAATCCTGCTATTTCGATTTTTTACAGTATACGATTTATCACAAAATTTTGACATAAATCTAAATCATTTCTCTATAAAGCTTATCCTACAAGCTTTAATTTGATATTTTGGACAACTCTGTACGATTTTTTGAAGCCAAGATATCATAGTTTGAAAAAAAAACATATGTATTGATATTTGCATGCTTTGCCCCAGCATGAGAATTTATAGGTTTAGGTTTAAGATTACCAAATCTTCAAACTTCAATATCTTGGTTTCAAAAAATCGTACAGAGTCGTATAAAAAATGAAATTAAAGCTTAAAATGTAAACTATCTAAATAAATTAATAGGATTCCTAGAAAAAAAATTGGGTATACTGTATAATTCGGAGTTCCTGAATTTTATATTACTTCCAACACTAAAATTGATATATCTTCGGTTCTAATGAATGAAATCGAAAAATTCCGACGAAGCTTTAAAGTTTAGGATCCATGGACGCAAAAATTACTCTAGTCGCATGAATCCCTGGACGATTTCGGTCCAAAAATAGGAATTAAAAAAATATTTCACTCGAAATTTCGTATTTTTTGTTAAATAAACCAATATAACTTTGATAATACGCATTTTTTTTAATTCTGGCTGCATAAATGAAAAGTTCAGACAATTTTATGTCGGAAATGGCTTATCTTGATTTTTTACAGGACCGATTTCATACTAAATAGAGTCGAAGAAAAAAGTCTTGAAGAAACGTCCATTTAGGGCTTAATGGGTTAACTTAATAATTTGTAACACTCATGTATAATGCTGAAGGGCCAAATGGAGTCACACCCCCCGGTCCAAATAAACCATTATTCCATTCTATTCTCTCTCTCTCTCTCTCGCTCTCTCTCTCTCTCTCTCTCTCTCTCTCCCTCTCTGTCTCTCGAAAATTAATATGACTGCTGACGTGTCATCTCACGTGTGGTACTGAGAAGATTTCATCGCCCAACAATTTTCGTGGGGCCAGCTGAATTGTCAGTGCGTCCCCGTGCCGCTTGTCATCGGCCATGTTGGACCTGTTTAATACACAATTTGAATTACTCTCAAGGACAATTGACGATCTTGGGACTCTTCTAGTGAGAAAGCTTGATGCTGTTTCTACTTCCTCAACTTCTGTACCAGTAACAGGAGAGTTGATAAATAAGCTGATTGATCGAGTCTCCTCGCTTGAGAGTGTCATTAATTGGCAGTCGTTCCAGCTGGAGGACCTGCAGATTGATCGGACATTGTTGTTGAGAGGAAATATGATATTGAAAGATCAAATTAATAATTTATTGATTAAAGTTACCGGCATGGTCGATGACAATATGAAACGGAATCTAAATTGTGAATCTGGCAATAATCATTGCAATCATTTTTTTAATAATAATAATGTTAACTGGGATAATGTCATTGATACTGACAAGGGGAACCCAAGGAGTCCGGGAAACCGATTTGACCGAAACTTTAGAAAATGGTTTCTTTGACCTAAAAATGAAGCTCAGTGCATATACGTCCTTCAAATGGGCTGAATTCGAAGATAATGACAGATTCAGCAAAATATACGTAAAAACACGTGCTGCTTCAAATCAAGATAACTCAGCAATTAAAATAGCTACCGGCTGGTACAAAAAAGCAAATAAAAATAGGAAAAAATTCCTTTAATTCTCATTTTTATGCGAGTCCTTGCCATTTTTCATTCACAAGTTATGGATGATTGAAAATAAGGCTGAATATTACACCTGAAATAGACTTCAGTTTTCCTACTATTTTTCAAGGTAAAATTGTACTTACTATGTAACTTTTGAACGACACAAGCTAACGACTTAAATAAAAATGAAAATAAAGGTAATTTTTCCTTATTTAATTTGTTTTTTCATACCACTCAAAATAAATTTTAAATGCTGAGTTATCTTGATTTCAAGTGGCACCTGTTTTTCGTATATTTTGCTTAATATGTCATTATCTTCAAATTTAGGGTCCGTTTGAAGGACTTATGGGTACTGAGTCCTATAAGTCCTCCCATTGTGAGTCCCAGGTGTGTGTTGCTCTTGGTAGCTCAAATAAATGTGATGCTGCTCGCCGCCAGTGCGCTGATGACGATGAAGGACGGGAGTGGACCGAGCACTGTGACCTTATAATAAATGGTATAGTAAACGAGGATAACTCTAATTTAGATAATGATGTATATGCAGTGCTCGGTAAGGTTCTTCCTTCACTTGATAAGGAGGACATTACTGAGGTCACAATTCTTCATCCTCGGCATGCTGTCAGGGAGCTGGTAGATGAGACCAGGTGAGGCGCAGCATCTAGTTTGAGAATACCGCCGTCTTGTTTAGTTCACCTCAACAGTGACAGGCTTGTTCATTCCATCATTCCAGCCAGACAGGCGTATATATTAACGAAAGGCTACCAAACAGCTTATACAGGGAATTTTTACCCTTAAAATCGGTCGCGTTCAATTTGGGTTTCAGGTACGTTTGGCATAGTGGCGGAAAGTTTCTAGTCAGGAGGAGAGGAGGTGAACGCATATATTCAATACGTCTGCGGATCTCAGGACAATCGTGGAGACTCATCGTGACAGGTCTGGTCGCCCCATTACTCAGACTTCACCTGAGAAGGGGGGCAGTCGGCCTCTTGCGGCGGGGTAACATTGCTTTCCAAAATTATCCTGACTTTTTAACTTCCGTTCGTGGTCTCTGTTGGGACTATAGTCACAAAATCATTATTGGTGATTTTAATGCAGATCTTTTGCAACTCTCGCTGAAAATCATCCAGCACGGTTCGCCGCATGACACTTCTACGTCTCACACCGGATTGATATTACGATCGTGGATGACAACGATATGGTACTTGACTACGGAAACAATATGACGACTTTTCATGGCAAGCACAATATAATTGATGTTCCATTGGTTTATACTCTTCTTCTCTTCCCTGTAATGCTTTTAGTTACAGGGATTATCACGAAATAAACCCAGTTGAGTTGAGTGAGCTACTGCATAGCTGTGATTGGTCGTCATTTGCTTCTCAAGATCACGACTTTGACCTGGGTGAGCTGCTTGAATGCCTTGGTTCCAATCTCAAGAAAGCAATTGATAAATTAGCACTGCGAAAAATAGTAATACCGAGAAAGGACAGAGATCGATGGATTGGTTCTGAGCTTCAGCATCTCATAAATAAACGTAACGCAACGCATAGATGGTATAAACGGACCGGTAATGCTATACTTCTTTGTGACTTCCTACGTCTTCGCTGCACAGGTGAGGAGCACCCGGATAGGGATCGTATTTCCTTCCTTCGCGATCAATTGATTAATGCGCTAAAAAATAAGAAGGATATGTGGAAGGAGATGCGAAACTTTGGTTTGTTGCCGATGAGAAAGGAGTAGTTGCTTGTCGCGCCCGATGATAATATTGATGATGCTATGAGTGTAATTTTGGCTGCCTCTGAGGACGGTTTTTTATTTAAGCGTATCAATTTCAACGATGTAGTGTTAGCAATCTCGAATTTCTCCTCCAGAGCCAGGGGCGCGGATGGCAACCTGCAGAGTGTAATCGTGAAGGCTCTTCCAATGATAGGTTAACATATTCTGCGTATTTTTAACTCCTTCTTTGCCCAGGGAGTCTTCCCCGGTGTCTGGAAAAGAGCACAGCTTGTTGCCCTTAAAAAACTACTACAACATGTTCTGCTTTGGATTTTCGCCCAATAGTCCTACTGTGCTTTCTCTCTAAGGTACTGAGAAGATTGCATACTCCCAAATGACTGAATATCTGTTAGCTAATAGCATTCTCGATTCGCTGCAAGCAGGGTTCCGACGATACCAGACCGACGACATCCGCATAGGCATTGATAGAAGGATGATTACCTTGCTGATACTCTTTGACTTCAGCAAGGCTTTAGACACCATTTCTCCTACTGGACTATTAAGTGATCTGGGCTCCTGTAGATTAAGTCGTATCTACAGGGTCACACGCGGTGCATGATTTCTAAAACGAATGGGGTCAGTCCTTAGCCCCTTGCTTTTTAGTATCTATATCAATGACCTGCGTGGGACTTTTGACACTAAGATCAAGCACATACTTTATGCTGACGACCTTCAGGTCTATTTACAGGTTTCTGTTGATAGATTTCTGGATAACGTTGACTATTTATCCTATGTGACCGAATCTGTGTATCAATGGGCCGCTAGCACGTCTCTTTGGCTCAACACTGGAAAAACACAAGTTATAATGTTTGGTTTTAATAAATATATTAATGATTTGAGTAAGCCTCGGTATTGCACTGGATAGGAAATTGAAGTTACAAAAACAGTTAATGGAACCCTCAGTAGTTTGCGATGAAGATGACTACAATGATGACTCTGATATGGAAAATGATGATATAGTGGATGAACTAGCTGTGAGGAATACCGTTACTAAGAGTGGAGATGATAATTTTCGTAATGAAAACGTATTAAGAGATCTGCAAGGTTTTTCTATTAGAAACATATATGAACTTTTGATATCTGATGATATTATTCAAATTTTAGTTCGTGATACTAATAAATATGCTGTTCAGTATAAAACTAGTAACAAATTAAAAAAGAGCTTTAGAGTAAATTTGTGGAAAGATACGAATGAACAAAAAATTAAAACATTTATATCTATCTTTATTCTGATGGGCATAGTTCGACTTCTAACATTGAAAAGTTATTGGAGTAAAGGAGATTTATATGGGATAGATATAATTAAAAAACAAATGATCCGAGATAGATTTTTTTTACTTCAACAATTTTTTCATTTCTGAGACAATAGAGATATAAGGTCAAGAGTCAATATGCTGCACAAAATTCTCTCTATTTTAGATATTGGTAATGAAAATTGTAAAAATTTATTAGATCCAGGTAGTGATGTGGTTATTGTTGAATTTTTGGTACCATGGCAAGGTCGTCTTCACCTCAAACAGTACATATAAAAGAAAAGTCACAAATATGGTGTTAAGCTTTACAAAGTATGCTCTGTTAGTGGGTATACACTTAAAATACAAATTTATTTTGGTAAACCCGAATCAAATACGCCAACTGGCGAAGGTCATTCTGAGAAAGTAGTGTTTAAATTACTTTCTAATTATTTAAACGATGAAAAAGTTTTGTACAGTGATAACTTTTATAATGGGATACCGATGGCAGAAAATTTGTTAAAAGAGGGAACATATGTTTGTGGTAATATAAAAAAATAGAAAGGGTATTCCGGTCCAAATTCTATCAAACAAATAAAAAAGGTGAAGTTGTTGGCTTGCAGAATGCTAATGGTATTAAAATTATAAAGTGTAAAGATAGGCGAGATGTCCTGACGATCAGTACAAAAAAAGTCACGAGCTGAAGTGACTCTGATAAAAGAGCTAGAGATGGTACGTTTTATAAAAGAAAACCACAACGTGTGTTTGATTATAACAGGGCTAAGAAGGGAGTCGACATTGTAACGTTGCATCCTAGTCTCGCCGGATGCTCTCGAGTTTGCCAGGGTTAGTGTCGAGGATTGTGGGATGCGGTATTTCGGAATTGGGTTAATAAATCATTGAGAGTATTTATGAAATAATAATTAGATATATTATAACAAAAGATCTGACTTTAAGTTAACAAAAGTCATGTAATGAAAGTAATTACGGATTCGGATATTTACCTCACGTAAATAATTATTCGGATTAAATTGACACACACATAATTTCTAAATTAAACGCGGTTACAAATTTCGGTTAAGCGTTACGATAATAAATAAATAACTTATCTTTGACCGAGACGCTATCGGATTCCCCTGTGGGACGGAAGAAGGTTTCTGAGGTGCCCCTCTATTATGCACAGTGTCTAAGAGAGGTGAGGGAGCGTAAGCGGTGGGGCGTATGCGAGAGATAAGGTAGCGCAGAACGGGAAAGAGTGAGCGTGCCCCACGGCGCGACTCTCCCCACCGCTCGCGCTATGCTCAGACATAGCTCATACCTACGCCCGCATATGAGCCGCACTTGGCTTGTGTGCGTGTGCTATAGTGACGACTCGCTGTAGTCGCAACATGTCAAATTACCATACAACACTCAGGAGAGGCATAAAATGGTATCGAAAAGTGGCTTTTGAATTGATAACTGCCTGGATTTTGTACAAAAAAAAGCTTCGAATGAATCAATTTCAATATTAGATTTTAAAGAAAAAAAAAAGATATATTATGAGACAATGAACAAATAGAAAATCATTGTCATACATTACAAAAGTCTTTTCAGCGCCTTACATGCAAAGAATGCTACAAGTAATTAGTGAAACTGGATTTAACCTCTGTACCAGCTGTAAGTCAATCAAAACGTGTAAATATACGTTGTGAAGATTGCAATCAGCATTTTTGCTTAAATTGTTTTAATGATTCTCATCGAAGTATATAAGAACTTAATAAACTTTAAAAATTTGATTAATTGAAATAAATTATTATTTATAAAAAAAAATTTTTAACCTATTTTTTATTATGACTCGTATATGGGGCGTTTCGCGCCAAACCTCCCAGGCCGGTACGCGGGCGCCCAAAACCTCACCTTTTGAACACGTCCCTGCGATATGAAAATGCATCTATCGATAAAAGTTCGTAAACATTTTCGATGTATTTTTTCCTCAGCTTTATTGTAGTAACATTTGTTTTTAATAATTTTCTCGTTTTAACCTTGATAAAACATAAAACGTGTTATATCTTGTAAAGTGTATTTTTAATATTTTTTTAATACTCTAGATCGAAAGATCAGGTTTTTTTACATCGAAATAGCTATTTTCCAGATAGGACTTTTTAGATATTTTCTAGGAATTAAATCGTGAACACGTATCCACAGCGAAAAACCAGTGCGGGCCTATATAATCTATAGCTTATAATATAGCGCGCGCTAAAAGTCCTATACAAAAAATACACTTTACAAGATATAACACGTTTTATGTTTTTTCAAGGTTAAAACAAGAAAATTATTAAAAACAAATGTCACTGCAATAAAGCTGAGGAAAAAATACATCGAAAACGTAAACGAACTTTTATATATATTCCCATAACTATTCCAACATAAACTGACGTGAAAAAGTAACATTATTTTTACTAAAATATTTATAAAATTAATAAAAAATAAATGAATTATTACTTTTCTCTTTTATTAAACAAAGTATATAAAATAGTATTTTACCTGTTTTAGTAGGTTTTGAGCTACCAGATGGACAAAGATTCTTTGCTCGATGACATTCATCAAATATAATAAGACCGTCAAAATCTTCACCACACCACTGCAAGAGTTGCTTTAATCGACTTTTGTACTTCCCTGCACATTGCGATGACTCTCCAATCAAAGCTGAATAAGTGCTGAATATAACACCCTTTTTCACATTTCCGTTTACAGCTGCTGATATTTTTGCATATTTAAATTTATTAAGTGGATGAACCTGTACTCATAACAATTACAAAGCATTCAAGAGTTTAAGCAATTTTGTTATTAAAGAGTATGTGACTTAAATAATAAAATAATACACATACCTCTACTTTCGATGCTCCAATATCCTTAAGATCGCGTTCAGCATCATATTTTAAATCATTAGAAACTGAAACCCAAATTGCTCTTTTTCTACCTTTTAAATAATTTTCAAATATGATTCCTGCAATGGTACGTCCTTTTCCAACACCTGCACCATCGCCAATGAGAAATCCAGCTCGTGAGCCATCTGGTAAAAGGTGCTCATGTTGTTGGGATGCATAGGTAATAGACTCAAGCTGTAGAGCAGATAAAGCTCCTGATCGTATAGTATCTTCTGGAATTGAAATTTTATACCAAACATCTGTAGGTTCCACACTCGACAAAGATGCTGTTTCTACCACAGGATCTGGATGTTTCCGGCCAAGTTTTACTTAAAAAAAAAATTATTTAATTAGGTAGAAATATGTAATGCACTGAAATTCAAATAGAGCATTTCAAAAAGAATAATAAGTTCAACTCTTTTGAACCCTACTTAAAATATTTAAGGATTTTCACAAATATTCTTAAAGGTATGGACATTAAATTGCTACCCTAAAAAAAAGTAAAATATATTATGAAATTTTGTTATATCGTTTTGTAATATCATTTTGAAATATCATTGTTTAGTACGTTGATGCTACGCATTAAACTACAAATCCTTCAAAGTTATTGGAAAATTTAATGATCTCTCTTATCTACTTTTTAAGTTGATGCTGTTTAAGTATTATTATATAGATGCTAGTACCTATGCACATTACCAAATCTATTACCAGATCTAAAAATATTTGACTTTTAAGGACAATCTCTGACAAATCAATTTTATATTTTCTTTAAAGTATGCGTTATAGTATTAAAAATTGAAATATTTAATTTTTACGTTCGAGAATTTATCATGGGAAGTATACTTAGCACGTATTAAATGCATGTCTTTAATAATTTCAGAGCCAATTTTAAATAGAATTTTCAAAAAAACTGTTTAAGGCTATAACGGTATACCTGCTGTTAGGTATATCAGTTATGTTAACTAATTCCGAATTAATACTTAAACTAGCTTAATAGTATTTACTTAGTATATGGGAAAGGTTTAAATAAATCACTGATCAATTAACATGGTAACAATAATAATTGAATTAATATTTATTCAAAGAACGAATAAAACTCAACGACTTCAGCTTTAATAGTTGAGCGCCAGCCGAGTTTATTTCTCGGCACGAACGAATACTAAGTTATATGGCTAACTAGTCGCGAGACCCCTGTTCCGGGTGGCGAATTCAAGGTGAAGCCCGAAATTCGAAGTTACGAGTTATTCACGAGTATCTAGTTTCGAAATATTACGACGATAGTTTAGTTTCGACAAAATACGAATATCCGTTTCGACACGACGCGGCGATACGACCGACACTCACTCGCATTCTTCCACTACGTTTCGCGATGTATCTCACAGTTGAATTCTCGACACCGAAATCAAGTGTTGGCACAACAATATCTGTGCAACTTACTTTTTCGAAGTACAACGAAGTTGAAGCGTCTCAAGATTTCGCTGGATAACACTGGTTGAGGGCACGTGGCGATGAGAATATGAATGATTTCTAATATTGTATTTCGACGATTCGAGTGGCCTATTCTAACGGCGTCCCGGAGCGAACACACAGAACGAAGCATCAAGTGCTCGCGGGTCGGTTCGTTCCGCGAGCTTTCCCCCTGCTCCGTCGCCCGCTTGTCTCGCATTCGTTCTGCTTCGTCTAGGGTCGCGCATCTTCGCGACCACTGCTGTGCTGCTACGCGCTGCTATTTCTGATGTTTCTGTCTCTCTCTGAGTTGTGAGTGTATGTGGCTTCGAGTGCACTTTTTGATTCTCTTCGTGTAAAGGAAGTACACGAGAAGAAGTGCTGATTCTTCAAGTGTTTATTCAGTGAGTGCAGCTGCGTAAGTGCTGAAGATTTGGAGACAATGCAGCCAACCGTCTGCGAGATACGAACAGATCCCGATTTCGAGGTTAGGTGTCATCTTTCCAGTGTTTACTCTGCTTATCTGCTTCGACGTTGGAGAGTTTCTTCTTGCTGCTCCCTCTTCTAGGTGAGATCTAATCATTATAAAAGAGAGTTTCGAGAATCTGCTGCTAATATTCTGCTTATTTGGTGTGTTTACAGGTGCAGCGCAGCTGTTGTCAATCAATCCTGGTAGTTAGTGATTTCTCTTTCTGCTTCCAGAGGTTTCATCCAGTTACTACCAGCTTCTACGATGGACGAGTGCAAAGGTAATCTATTTTCCTTTCGTAATTCAAGTTTCGATAATTATTTCCTGCATATTATTTCTATTTACAGGTTTTGGACAGGCCGTGCGAGCTCACAGCTGAGTCTTTCTTCTTGTCTGTGTCCTGCTGCTGCTGTTTCTTGATGACAGCTGATGTAGACAACTGAGAAGGTAACTATAAGTCCAATCCCTTATTTTATTCGATACGATATTTCATATTATCATCTATTTTACAGGTATGACAGCGAGTATCCGGCATCCTGTGTGTTTCTAAGTCGAGTGTGCAGAGGTGGTGAGAGTATTCTTTTCTCTTGAGAAGGTAAGCATTTTTTCAATCCTTATTTTGTATATTTCAGATATTTACATGTGTCTTCTTATCTGATTACAGGTGTTCGAAACTACTAGTGGACCATAGGCGAGGGTCTATGTAGAGGCGAGCAGCCAAGGAGCAGTGGGGCAGTCCCTATCAAGGAGAAGGCTGCCTTTCGTCGTCTTCAGCTGCTTCGGGGGATCTACGCAAGACCATGGGAAGAGCTCGCAAGCTCTCTAGTTCTAAGTGCGCTAGATTTAGTTTAGTTAGGATAGTTCGAGTGGGCTGTTCGCTCTAGGTTAGCTAGGCTATTCTTGTAACGAGTAATATACCGTTACAAGTCATGCGGTACTAACTTCAAAGATACTGCAATTTAAAGATATGCTATAAGCTCATACACAAATGTATGTTATACTTCGTTTTTTATATTGCTACGATTTTTACACTATTTATTTATATTTTAATATTTTATGGAACATGATTAATAATCCTGAAATCAAACAGGGAGGAAAATAAGAGGGACTTATGAATGCGTGGCACGCATTCGACGCGGAAAGAGATTCGCTGGATTTACTAAACTCACGTGCTTCCGGGAGCCCTTCGGACGACCGGGCTTTCGCTTTGCTACCGAAATCGACGACGCTGCCTTCTGGATTCGAGCGCACGTTCGTTTCACAACTTTCGTAGCCTTTCGGGGTCTTTCGCGGGGCCGCGAAATTACAGGCACACAGGCAGCCGCTACATCTCCCGGTAGAGTGATACTGACCTGCGTGCTCGCTGCGCTCGCTGGTGGCGGGTCACTTCGTCGCCACATCTACGCTCGCATCCATCGTCGGTTGCGTCTCGACGTCATCTACTTCTGTCAGGTGACTTTCTTCGGCGACATATTCTTTGATTTGCTCAGCATGGACAGGTCCAATTAACTTCCCCTCCATATCCTCCAGCTCGTACGTATTAAAACCGAGCTGGGCCGTAATCCTATATGGACCTGCATATTTCGGGGCTAGCTTAGCGCTCAGCACTTCCATAGCTGAAGACAATATCTTATTGCGCTTCCAGACTCGATCTCCTACATCGAATCCAGCTGGTCTGCGTCGTGCATTATAATAAGCGGCCTGCCTGTTGTGAGATTCATCCGATCTCTGACTCGCTTCAGCACGTAGATTGATTAGATCTTCGATCTTCCTCTGCCACTTTTCAAGAGCTTCAGCTTGCTCTCTATCCAGAGCAGCTAGCTCTTGATCTCGACGAATCGTTGAAGGAGGCATCGGTTGTCCTCCATAGTTCAGTAGAGCAGGACTGGCTCCTTCTGAATTATGCACAGCCGTGTTAAATGCAAACGCGAGCTCTGGCAAATTATCGTCCCAGGTTCGATGGCTTTCCTCGATAAATGCCATGAGCATCGTCTTCAGTGAACGATTAACTCGTTCCACTGGATTTGCCTGCGGATGATATGGTAGCACCGTAGTATGGTGCACACCTCTCTCTACGAGAACGTTATCAATGGCACGGTTCTTAAACTCCGTGCCATTATCCGAAAGGAAGACTTCAGGAGCTCCATATCTCAAAAAGATACACTCTTTGAGCTCTTTAAGGACTGATTTCGCATTGGCTTTGCGAATGGCGATCACCTCGACCCATCGCGTGAATAAATCCTAAAAGACCAAGATATACTCGAATCCTTTTACAGATTTGGACAAAGAACCCATGATATCACCTGCAACCACTTGCCACGGTCTAGTGACGGTCCTTCGCCCCGTTAGTCCTGCTGGAGCACGTTGTTCGACTTTGCACTGCTGACATACCGTGCATCTCCGAACATAGGCTTCCACGTCCTTGTACATGCCCGGCCAATAATATAAATTGGCTATCCGGGAATAAGTCTTGTCTCTTCCGAGATGACCCGCAGTTGGCTCGTCATGCCCTTCATGAAGCACTGCTGTTCGCTTCTCCTTAGGCACAACGAGCTTCCAGGCTTCTTCATCGCCGATCGTGCCCATCAGCGATTCATTTGGTTGGTGAAGATATAGTTGCCCACTTACAACATTATAACTCGGGTTATTGGTGGGATCTTCTTCAACCTTATGTTCCCAGTGGAGATACCACTCATCTTGAGTGTCATCACCCCAAGATATTGCCCCAATATCAGGTTCGGCGCTCTCGTACATGCGGGACAAAGCATCAGGTACGTTGTTAAGAGCGCCCTTACGATGCTCCACTGTATATTTATGGCCTTGCAGCTCCAAGGCCCATCGGGCTATCCTGCCTGTTCGATTGTGCAGGCTGCACAACCAACGAAAGCTGCTATGATCAGTGACCACCTTGAATTCATACCCTTTAATGTATGGTCTGAATTTTCTAATGGCCCATACCACAGCGAGACATTCTCTTTCTGTCACACTGCAGTTCCTTTCGGCCTGAGCTAGAGTTCGACTGGCGAACTCGAACACTCTCTCTTCTCCATCTATCATCTGGTGAAGTACAGCGCCCAATCCAGTATCACTGGCATCAGTTTGAACTACAAACTGCACATCAGCTTGTGGTCGCTGTAGCACGGGAGCAGTTGCAATCAAAGCTTTTATACGGCCAAAAGCCGATTGCTGCTCTTCAAAACACTCATACTTCTTCTCCTTCTTCGTAAACTGAGTGAGCGGCTCGGCGATCATGGAAAAATCTTTCAAAAATTTCCGATACCACGATACCATCCCTAGAAAACTCCTGAGCTGCTTCAGGTTTCTGGTAGCAGGGTATTCCATGATCGGCGCGATCTTGTCAGGATCGGGACGAAATCCATCTCGGTTCACTATCACACCGAGATATTTTACCTCTTCTTGGCAGAATACGCTTTTCTCACGGTTGATAGTGAGACCTGCATCGTCTATGCGTTTGAGCACCTGCTCAAGACTCCTTAGATGCTCATCAAACTTTTCTGAAAACAACTTTGAAACAGTTTATTCGAGGAAAACCAATACGATTTGGTTTGAAATTTTCGGGTTTATGTACTTCTGACGGCTACATACTGAATTTGGATTTATATTGTGGGAAAAATTCAAAAATTGGAGATAAATTAGGAAAATGCTCTTTGGGTTCCCGCATAGTATTCAATTTATTGGAACCATTTTTCAAATCGGTTTCTTTTAAAAAAATCGGCACACTTGCCTGCACTGCAACAGGATTTACGCTCTCTCTCGCTCTCACATAGAATATACGACTTACACGTGCCGGGGTTTTACAGTCCTCCCGGCCGATGTAAACAAAGTCGCACTGACTTTGAATACTTCGCTACGCGTGCCTTCTCGATATTCGTTGCTTGCAATTCCGCGTTCGAAATATTATTTCAAAATACCGTTTTTCCGAGCCAACTTTTATACTCTTATTTCGCGCCTATTTTCCCGTAGCCGAACACGTTTAGGGCGCCAGTTGTAACGGGGCTGTTTTTACTGTGTGCAGTAACGGTGTACTGGAATAAATAGGGAAAAATCTACTACAATAAGCAGAACGTAATTATGTATTATTACGGTATATTCTCTTCAATTGGTACAAGTAAATGACTTACAAATGATCGCGAACCGGGAAGGCATAAACGCGGGAACACACACGCACACAAGCCACCGCGGATCCCCGTTTGCGATCCGCCGCAATAGCACTTTCGAATACTTACTCTGTACGGTTTCTCACACACCGTCTCTCTCGCTGGGTTTGACGGTAAGTTGCACTGGCCTGCAGTCCAGTGCAGTTTTATTTGAGGAAGTGGTGGATGGCTATCCACACACTCACACACATGCACACACTTCTCACGTCGCGTATCGAGCAGCCGTAATTGTCTTGATTGACTTTTCCTATCGCGCCGTCTCTCTTTCATTCGCGAAATCGCCTATCTCTCTTTCTCGCGACACGCGCCACGCTCGCTGTCCTACTTATCATCCTCAATCATCGATTCAATCGCGAATTCGTTATAGTGTCATTGAAATATTTACTTGACACTTTACCAGATTATACATAATTCATAGAAAAAGTGCACCTGTGTTCGAGATTTGCAAAATTCAAATTTTTTTTTTAAATAATTTTAATTATTCATTTCTTGGTCAGTAAAATGTAGGGCAGGAAATTTAAAATTTTAATTGATTATAGTACCCCCTTAAGCATTCTTGCAAGATGAGGCTTATGTGACTTTTCGTTTTTTTTTTTAAATTATTGTAACAGAGAAATAAACCGAACAGCCTAAAGATAGGAGATGCTACTGTTTCTCGGATCCTTAAGGAATGTAAGTGCATTAAAAGTTAACATCAAGTTTATGGTCATATCTACTAATCACTTTTTTGATTAATTGGAACAGAAAAAGGATTATAGGAAAGGGATTTTACAATATCCTCTTAATTAAGGCATTCTTATGGTCTTATTCAATTTATTCAATTTTCTTTATCTTCGAAATTTTCGACAACAAAAATCTCTGCGAATTGAAGATGGAATTTCATGAAACTAGAATTAAGTTGTGTTTATATCATTATCAAGGTGGGAACAGAGAGTTTTTTTCCAAAAATAATCTCTATCTTTATATATTTCGTTAAAGCCAAGAACCGGTAAGCTAGGAATCTTTCCAACTATAGCACATCCTCTTAACAATTTACAAAATCTATACAAAAATGCATCTAAAAATGCTGCACCCATATATCTATGTATTCAAAAATTTATCTTAAAGGTGCCAGAATTGTTTTTAAATTTATTTCTTATATTGCTAAACATCATGTTTGATATTGAAATTAATTTTATCATATGATGAATTAAACTGATTCAAAATGTACCATATAGATATTTTTAATTCATTCGAACGAAAAAGACGAAAAATATAATTTTAGTTTTGTAGAATTACGAGAAACAAATATACATTTTAATGTCACCATATGGATTAGACTCAGGTCAAATTAGATTATTCCACATCCCACAATAGGGTTATAAATTCATACACTTAGAGCTGAGAAAATCTAAAAAATTAAAAATAATAACCCTCGTAGAAATCCGAATATTTTTAATAGACGGGAAACTAGTTTATAGCTAGGATAAATAGGAGAATAATAGTTTTCATAAAATTCCTAGTAATCCCCTATTTTTTACCCAGTTTGTACAGGTAGATGAAAAATCTGATAAGCATTATAATAAATCGCTAGAAACTAGATATTGAAAAATAACTTTACCTATAACGTAACCCCAAAATTGGCTAGCATAAAAAAAGGGCTAATTAATAGACGAATATTACCTATTCAATTTTAATTAACTTTACGTCGGTCAAAAATAAATCTACTAACAAAGTATTTAAAAAATTATTTGAAATTTTATAAAATATTCGTTTTTTAAAAAGAAAAGTTATTGGAATCAATTGCAGGTATGGGAGAAATGATAAAAAAATGTATATAATAATATTTCTTAGTCCAAGGCTTTTCTTTATAGTTTAAATAATTACAAATATGTCCTTTATTTAGTGTTACGGCAAACAAGCCAAATCTCGGTATTAAATTATTGCATAAGTGAAAAATAAAGTTTACTTTTTCTTCTTTAGTTCATTTTAATTAATTGTTTAAAACATAATTATTTTAACGATTCATATAAAATTTTGAAAAACCAATTACAAGAAACGATTCTACGCATGCAGGGCACGCATAAATTATTTAAATAATTAATATATACGCAATTAAGATAAAGAAAAGAGTTAAACGCTTAACTAACTGAATTATTAACAAATTATTTTTTACCTCGATGATCAATATATCCAGTAGTTAAAACTATAATAGACAGATGAAAATTTCTACTTTGTATCAATATTATAAGGTATTAATTTTTTCTTCTTGATAATTTAAAAATCTTGAATATTTTAATATTTAAATTATTACAAGTATTGAATAATAATAATTTTAAAAACAGTCATTTTAAGCTTAACTTAAACATTCTTCATGGACAAAATCAAAAATTTAAAGCGAGCATGCGTAGCGTAAATTTTTTTAAGCGTTTGATTTAATTGCGAACGTAATACAACATGAGATTTTAATGTACATAATATTCAGTGCTTCAATAATGCAGTGATCGAATTATTCAAATAAATAAGAGAAAATATTTATTTTTCTTAATTTATTGAAATTCTATACCTAGTTTATGTATAGAAAATGACCATTGTTTTTAGGATAGTTTTAATGTGTGAAAAAAGTTCCAAAAAACGTTTCACTTTTGTAAGAAAAGTGGTTATTTAAAATACCTAGTATCTAGTCATTCTAGAACTATTTTGAGAATATTTCCTCTTCAGAAAAAAATTGAGTTTCAAAAAGCTTATTAGGTGTACAACTTTGCTTCCGCCATTTTTCGATAGATGGCTGGAGCGGTAAGTGCCGGTTGAAATAGGCAGGTCAAAAATTTCATACAGTAAGCTTGGACATCTGTCAACATAACCATAGCAGCACATTAGTGAATTTGTGTTTGCATCAAAAGTGTATTCTTGATCGAAGATGTCAGTTTTCAAGCCAAATTCTCGTCATTTGCGGGAAGTGTTGATTTTCTGCTTTCATTTGAAGAAAACTGCGGCTGAGGCTCATCGAATGCTCTCAAGTGCTTACGGTGACGCTGCTCTTAGTGAAAGAACGTGTCGTGAGTGGTTTCAACGCTTTAAAAGCGGTGATTTTGATGTCGAGGACCGGCATGGCGGCGGAAGAGAAAAAATTTTCGAAGATTCCGAACTGGAGGCATTACTTTCTGAAGACTCGTGCCAAACGCAAGAAGAATTAGCAGAATCATTGGGAGTCACTCAACAAGCAATTTCGAAACGCCTCAAAGCCATGGGAATGATTCAGAAGCAAGGAAATTGGGTTCCTTATGAATTGAAGCCAAGAGACGTTGAACGCCGTTTCTTTGCTTGTGAACAGCTGCTTCAAAGACAGAATCGGAAGGGTTTTTTACATCGCATTGTAACCGGCGACGAAAAATGGGTCCACTACGATAATCC
>UELU01099171.1:0-21290 GCA_900490025.1 Megastigmus dorsalis
CTATAACACTTCCGGAGCCATTGAAAAGTACATAAATTGGCTTACATATTGCTGTTTTATTAGCATGAATTTTTTGAAGCAGGTCTAGCAAGTAGAAAAATGGATGGAATATGAAAAATTCATTTTTAAATCTAATTCTAGGCATTTTAATGTCTATTTCTTAAATTTAAAGCCTTATTAGGGCTTGAATGTGGCTTAAAAATACTATTTTGATCAGCTGATGACAGTCCAAGAAACCAAAATCTATATTTAAAATCAGCAGCTGCCAAAATCCCCAAAAGCTTAACCGCTCGCGCCATGTCTAACTTGACCCTATTCTACTCACACACCAAGCATACAACACACACATAACAAAATATACCGACAGATAATTTAAAAAAAAACGAATTCTGATGCATTCGAATTCTATATATATGAAATATAGAGATAGTAGAATTATGTATATGTTGTGCGAGCGCTTCTAAGATTTTGAACTTCGGGCGTTAATCTTTTCGCCATCTATCGGCCCAAACGCCACCGCGCCTAAGGTCGAGAGCCAAAGACAGCAGTACCTCCCGGCACGCGATCCGGCTTAGACGCGCACACACTCCACTAATAATATATATAATTCCCACACATTTATACACATTTCCCAAAAGCCTTATAAATTAATTATCTACGTGATAATACAACATGGTGTCAGAAGTAAGATCTGGCTTTTAATAAAAAAATAATTAAAAAAAAAATTAATTTAATCGTGCAATTTTATTAGTGTGTGCTAAAAAAAAATAATAAGCAAACATGCCAGACGAATCGCAATCAACCCAAGTCACTATTTCATCAGTTTCGAATGTTCGACCTCCAGGTGAATTTGACTTTTCAAAGCCGTTAGCATGGTTTACGTGGCAAAAAAGGTTTGAAAGATATATATCGGTCGCGAGTCTTACTGAAAAGCCAGAAAAAGAAAAAATAGATTTGTTATGCTATGTCATGGGAGAAAAATCAGAGGACGTTTTAAATCGACTATTGCCTCAAGTTGACGAAAATATTACGCTTAAAGCGGTGGAAGAAAAATTCACAGCATATTTTTCTCCGAAAAAGAACACCATTTTTGAAAGATTCAAATTCAATTCCAGAGTCCAGCAAACGGACGAAAATGTGGATACCTTTATAACAACTTTATTCACATTGGCAAAAACATGTGAGTATGGGGCACTACAAGACGACTTGATTCGAGACAGAATTGTATTTGGTGTCCGTGATACAAAAACTTCATAACGGCTATAGTTAACAGCAGATTTAACACTAGAAAAAGCAATAACAATGGTGAGAGTAGCCGAAGTTCAAATGAAAGAAAGCAAGTTAATAAGAAAAGAAGCTAGTGACCGCAGTGAGATTCATCATGTAGCCTATAAGTAAAATCAAAAGTCAACAAATTACAGTTCTAATAAACTGAACGCGGAAAAAAAATATTCCGATTCCAAGAAATCGCTGTGTTACCGGTGCGGACTAGGACAACACGCGGACTCCAAGAAATGCCCAGCGCTGCTGTCGGTGTGCCGAAAATGCAAGCGGGTGGGGCACTGGGATCGCGCCTGTCAAGCGGACAAATTCAACCGAACTGGGGATGTCAAGAAATCCAGCGGAATAAGCAGAGTAGAAGAAGACGACTCCTGCGAGAACGCTTTCTTCTTAGGTTCCGTAACCAGTAAGCAAAAGTGTAGCGAAAATAAATTTACGTTAAAGTTTAGAATCGTGGAATTTTCAGAAAATGTAGAATTTCTTGTTGACACTGGCGCTGATGTCACGTGTATTTCTGAAAAATGTATTCCAAAAACCGCAGAAAGAAAAATTTTACCTACGCGAAAAATTATTCTCGGACCTGATGGTAAACAATTAAATGTCGTTGGATTTATAGACGTTAATTTTTCAAGAAATTCGAATATTATAATAGCGAAAATTTATGTCCTACGAGGATTAAAACAGAATTTACTCGGAAAACCGGAAATACTGGAATTAGAATTAATAAAAAATATTAATAATTTGCAAATTAGTAAATCTAGTGAAAAAATTATAAAAGAATTCGATAAAGTTTTTAATGGTCTAGGGCACTTTAAGAGAGTATTAAAAATTCATTTAAATGAAAATTCTGTACCATTTTCTCAATCTGTACCACGCGTAGTTCCTATTGCTTTGTTGCCTCAATTAAAAAAAGAATTAAAGAAACTTGTCCAACTGCAAGTAATCGAGCCTGTAGATTTTCCTACGGATTGGTGTAGCCCAATAGTAGTTGTTCGTAAAAAAAATAGCGACGAAATCCGCTTATGTGGTGACTACACAAAGCTTAATAACAGTGTTAAGCGTCCAGTTTTCCCGGTACAGAAAGTAGATGTCGGGCTCGCAAAATTAAAAGGAGCTAAAATATTTTCTCGACTCGATGGTCGTTTTATGTATAAACGTCTTCCGTTTGGTATAAATTGCGCCCTTGACTTTTTTGTAAGATTATTTTCAGAACTATTTGCAGATGTAGAAAATGTTATTGTTCATATCGACGATATTTTGATTTATGCGGATTCAGAGGAAGAGCATGATAAAGTTTAAAAATAGTCCTTGAACGTTTACAGCAAGAAGGCGTAACTTTAAATAAAGAAAAATGTATTTTTTCAGTACATGAAATTGAGTTTTTAGGCCACAAAATATCGAAGCGCGGAATCGACATTTTACCCCAACGCGTTTCTGCTATTGTAAAATCCCTACGTTAAGCAATAAAAACAGCGTGTTACAATTTCTCGGAGCAATAAATTACATAGGAAAATTTATTCCTAATAAATCGAAACTTTTAGAACCGTTAAACGCACTTTTAAAAAATAATGCGGACTTTATGTGGCTCGAGCCGCAGATTCAAGCGTTCAATGCTATAAAAAAATACGTACAAGAAGCTCCAACACTTGCGCATTTCGATTTGTCAAAAAATATTGTAGTTCAAGCCGACGCAAATAGCTATGGGATAGGAGGTGCGCTCATGCAAGAAGATGCAAGTAAAAATCGTGAGATCGTAGCTTATGCTTCGAGGATATTGACTGAGTGTGAAAAGCGATATAGTCAGATAGAAAAGGAAGCGTTAGCCCTAGCTTTTGCTACTGAGCGTTTTAAAGAATACGTCATAGGTATAAATGTAACTCTAGAAACGGATCATAATCCACTAATACAAGTTTTACAAACAAAACCTCGAATACGTATGCGCCTCATGCGATATAATTATAAGATCGTTCATGTTCCGGGTAAGCAATTAGTTCTTGCAGATTTTTGTCACGAAACCCGCTACCAGAGTCTAACCCAGAGGACATAGCTCTTTCCGATGAAATCGAAGCGTACATTAACTTTATTATAAGTAATCTTCCTGCGAGCGAAAGCCTTTTAAAAAAAATTCAGAACGAACAAGAGAGTGATCATGTTTGTTCTAAATTAAAACAATATTACCAAAGCGGTTGGCCTTCGAAAACTCGCTTATCGGACGGTTTACTACCATATTACCAACATCAGGATAAAATTTCTTATTATGATGGGTTTTTACTGTTTAACTCTCGATTGATTATACCTCCACCTCTGCAGTTGGAAATTTTAAATAAAGTGCACGAAGGTCACTTCGGTGTTAGTAAATGCCGCGATAGAGTCAAACAGTCAGTTTGGTGGCTCGGATTGAGTTCGCAGTTAAGTAATTTGGTAGAAAATTGCCCGAATTGCATTCACGAAAGAGTGAACATTGCTCAACCTTTTGTAAAAGATGATTTCCCAGATAGGCTATGGCAAAAGATAGCATTAGATTTATTTAAACATAAACAATGGTATTTAGTAGTAACAGACTATTACAGTAGATTTATTGAAATTTGCCTTCTAAAATCATTGACCGAAACTGAAATCATAGAAAATTGTAAAGTCATATTCGCTAGATTCGGAATACCAGAGGTTGTGAGAAGCGACTGCGGTACACAATTCTCTTCAGGATTTCGTAAATTTGCGAATGATTACGATTTTAGTCATGTAACAAGTTCGCCTAAGTTCTCGCAAAGTAACGGGGCCGCCGAAGCTGCGGTTAAAATAGCAAAAAATATTTTTAAAAAATGCGAAGACATCAATTTAGGCCTTTTAGCATATAGAACAACTCCACTTGAAAATGGTTTCTCACCAGCCGAGTTATTTTTTTCGAGAAACATACGCTCGTGCGTTCCTATTTTACCTAAAAATGTTGGTACTTTTGTAAAGCACAACCAAATTTCTATTAAAGAAAAAGAAGGAAAAGAAAAGCAGGAGCGTATGTTCAATAAGCGACATCGCACAAAGAGGTTATCGGATTTAGTAGTCGGTGATAAGGTTTGGATAATCGATATGCGTGTGTATGGAGAAGTTGTAAAAACCGATTTAAACCCAAACTCCTTTATTGTAAAGACAGAAAAAGGTAACTCTATTCGCCGAAACCTTTGGCATCTGGTACCAGCGCCGTATAAGCACGAGCTAGATGTTAGAGACGACGATCCGCCGATTGTACCTGACAGCGCGCCAGCAGACGATACACCAATTGCGCTTACGCCTCAAAATGTATCTATTCAAATAAACGAAAATGTAAACCCTGCGCTTAATGCATCACAATCAGGCATGTTCAATAATGAGCGTAATCTTGAAACAATCCCTCTTGCGAATGATATTTCAAACACTGAAACAGACGAGTCTGCATTGCGCAGATCTACGCGAACGCGAAAACCGCCTAACCGTTTAAATGTTTATATATAATGTACACATGTATCTTTTTCAATAAAAAAGGAAAGGTGTTGTGCGAGCGCTTCTAAGATTTTGAACTTCGCGCGTTAATCTTTTCGCCATCTATCGGCCCAAACGCCACCGCGCCTAAAGTCGAGAGCCAAAGGCAGCAGTACCTCCCGGCACGCGATCCGGCTTAGACGCGCACACACTCCACTAATAATATACATATAATTCTATATTAGACTACGTGTCATTATTTATTACACATTTCCCAAAAGCCTTATAAATTAATTATCTACGTGATAATACAACAGTATATAACTGTTTTATTTATCGCTTTCACAAATATAAGCAAAAGAACGTAAGGCATAAAAAATATTAAGCAAGTAAAGATGTATAGATTAGTTTACTTATTCTAAAACTATATAAATATACACAATATAATTTACATTACATGATGGCTATATGCTGTACTGTACATTTTATACTGTAATTGTTACTAAAGAAAAATACTAAGAATATTTTTCTTAGTAACATTCAACCAATATTGAACCAATATTGCTAATATTACACATGAATTTCGTAGCAATATTGTTGACTATTAACACTACAAAAAATTGAAAAAAAAAAAAAGGTTTTGCATGTATAATGCACATGGTCCTTAATATGAGTACAATGTTGAATGAAGATTTACCAAAGAAATATCGCCATTTCAAAATAATAATTTATATGTATTAAATCTTCAAAATAACGGTGTTAAAATTATAAATCAGAATGCAGTGCTATATATAATAGGTTATATGTTCTCGAAATAAAAATATATTAAAAAATGTGATATGTTACAAGCCATTGAAAAAAGTATTCTGATGTTGAACTTGACGAATGCATTAACTGTGGAAATCAGTACCAAGCTACTTTAATCAGTTATTATCTCCATTTTAAGATATTCATTGTACCTACATCACTGGATAAATCAATTAACGATATAATTTGTATTTTAAAATTTTGTTTAATTGTATCTCAACTAAACATTGAAATTTTTTAATGATTTTAATAAAGCGTCAACTGTATTGTAGATCAACATTGCTCAAACGTCTCATAAATAAATTATGTCTAATTGTAAAAAAAACAAAGAAAACAAATTATTAAAAATGCCAAAATGAATAAAATAAACAGGTTAATAAATACATGCACCAGATCTTGCAAAATTCATGTAGCTTGTCTGACTACATTAAAATTTTTTTCTTTTTATGTGGTAAATCCACTCGTCCATTTTTTTACAATAACATCTATGTCAATTCTGTGATTTCTTTTGTAGACATAGATCTTATATAAATGCATAAAATATTTACCAAGGATGGCTCTTAAATAGATTTTTTCACCTTTTTCTTTAAAAATTACCAATGAATTTTTTAATAATATGCATAATCCCATAATAAATCTTACACTTTTTTCATTTCAGTTTTTGCATAAAATATGGATAATTTTGATGCAACTGACCAATGTTGCAATTGCTCCAAAAAAAATCTGAGTAAGACAGCCACACAAATAAAGATTATTAATTTAGAGAGTGAAGTTGAAGCTGTTCTTGAGCAATTAAATATAGATAATGTCAGTGTTGGATCTAAACTTTGTGATAAATGTAGAAGACTTGTTGTTGTCCCTTGTTGTTTGACACAAAAAAATCTAAAGTTGATGAGTAACCATCAAGTTGTGATCAAAGTCAGGCAATGAGTTCTCAGGAAGTACCTAGCTCACAGAGTTCGGGAAGTGTTTTCGAGGTAAAATTAAACATTCCTAAAGAAATAAAACCTACTGTTGAGCTACCTCTTAAAAGAACTTTTGCCTCTCATAGCGTGTGTTGTGTCTGTAAAGACACAAATAATTTGATTCTTGTGCCATTGAATGCAAGATTACAATGTTTCAATGAATTGAAAATTTTTATTCCAAATGGCAATCGCGTTTGTTCTAAACATCTAATCAAAAAACGATTTTTCCAAGATGAATTAAAATTAATACAAGTATACTGTAACACAAGTTTTTTAACTGCAGATGAAATATGTTTATTTCTATATGAAATATCAGACTTAACGTCGCAAACATTCTTAGATAAAATTAAATCATCAGAGCTTAACGAGAAACAATTATTTTCTTTTACAAGTCTCTCTGATAATCAATTGCAAGAGTTGAGTAAATTGTTAGTTTAGAATAATTTTATTTCGTCTATTTTTGGAATAGATAACGAAATAAAAGTGTCAGATTTTTGCGAATCAGTAATTAATTCATTTGAAAAAGATATCTTGCCCATATACTTTGGAGTAAAAAGTATCTCAAAGGAAAAATTAATTCGTGATCATACTTCTATTTTTGTGAAAAAACTTTTTAATTTAACGAACATGCTTGCTTTGGTATTCGATGGGACTTATTTACGTCACCAAAACAGTAAAAATAATGACTATCAACAGAAGTCATATTCAGGTCACAAGAAATATCCTTTGGATAAGCCATTTACTATTTGCACCACAAACGGGTTCGTCGTAGATGTTTCTGGTCCGTTCTTAGCTACGGAAAACGACGCAAGTATTATGCAAAACGTGATGCAAGATCCGAATGGTGTTAGAACTATCATGAGAAAAGGTGAAGTTTGCATTGTGGACAGGGGCTTGAGAGATGTGGTAGCTTATTTAGAAAGTCTTGGTTTTAGGGTTCTTATGCCCGCCTTCAAAAGAAAAAGGCCCAACTTGACAACATATGAATCAAATGAATTTCGTTATGTTACAAAATTGAGATGGGTAGTAGAGGCCGTTCACGGTATTCTCGGAAAAAAAATTTAAACTTCATCAGCAGTTGGATAATAAGCTTCTACCAAAAGCTGGTGTATATTGTAGAATCGCATGTTTTCTTAACAATCGCTTTGGAAACCGTTTAAACAGCGATAAAGATGACGATGGATTGCAAGACATAATTATTGAAAGAATGCTGAAATGTAATCAAGATGAAAATACTTTGGCATCAGAAGTTGAGACAGTCAGATGGTCTAGAAGATCCACTACTATGACTAAACTGACATCAGATGACATAACTGACTTTCCGGAGATGACTGAAAGGGATCTTAAAATTTTTTTTTCAGGCACCTATCAAATAGGTCAAACCGTCTGTTATCTGGCTGAATTAATGGATGATAATCAAAATATCAATTTGAAGTATGTTAAGTTGAAACCAAATATTATCAAAGTATTAGTAAGGTCCAGGCACACAAATAGTAATACCTACAAGTGCTGCGTTGAATACAAGCCTAATTCAATCGGATGTAGCAGTATTTTACGACACGCATGCGACTGTGCGAATGGATTACGAACTGTAGGCTCTTGCTCACATATAGCAGCAGTTATATACTATCTCAGTAATGCTAGATATCAATCGAAAATTATTAGACCAGCAAAAATTCTTTCTGATATGTTTTCCACCATGGTTATTGATCCAGTTATAGATGAAGATAGTGGTGAAGATTAAGTATAATATTGTAATTGTAATTAAAATTGAAGAGGAGGGGTTGAAAATTCACCAAAAATGTCTTATGTAATTTATGGATGGCCCCTTACTGGAAAGATTACCTCACTTTGACTCCACGTTTTACTCTCCTGAGTATTGACTTACTCGGTTTTTGGTTACAAGACTTTCTTATATTCAAATCAAATGCTAAAATGTTATCTTTGAAATATTATTACTAGATAATCTTATCTTATATTAAGGAGGATCCCATTTTGGCGTTCTCCGGTTCTCCGGTTCTCCGATCTCCGGATCATCGATTAAGATGTACCTAATTTTTTACTAATAAGAATTACATAACAATAACAACAACAAATTAGTGCTTACATTTTTTATTATTTCATTGATTATGGTTACCCTTTTTTATGGTATTTTCATTTTTTATGGTGTTTCCATTTTTTATGTCATTGATTATGGTTACCCAATATAGGTTGGTTTTTATTCTTTTATGTTGTTTTAATTTTTTTTTGTGTATTCATTTTTTTATGTTTTCGTTTTTTATGGTGTTTTCGATTTTTTTTATGTTTTCATTATTTATGGTATTTGCATTGTTGACCATGACTAAACACTGGTGTTGGTAGGTAGATACCAACTTCATTGTACGATTGCCTTTGTGATTTATTTATTGTCATTGCGAAACCTAATCGGATGGGAAATTGTTTTCGGCGCATATTAAATGGTATTTCTTCTTTAGATGGTGACAAAGTTATTCTCGGAATTAACACTAATTTTCCAACATTTTTTCCAGTTAAAATTTCTGCTTGAATTGAATATTTCATAAGTTTTTTCACTGATAATCTTGTAATGAAGTTGCGATGATATTTGTAGGAAAAGATGGTCTACCTCGTACAGACCGTGATATTGTTATACAGGGTGTCAATTAAGTCCCGGGACGGCTGAATATTTTCTGAGGTAAAGTAATTCTGAAAAAGGTCAAGGTCATTTCTTAAGTAACTTTCAACGAGGAATCTAATGGCGATATTCAATTTGACCTTGGACTTGATCTTGAAGGTTATTTCAAGGTCAACTGTTTTTTTTTAAATAGGAACCCCCCTTTTTAAGACCGGCAATCGATAGAGCGTGAAATTTTACATTCAGATGCGTAATTAAGTCAGAGCTAGTGTTTGACCTTGAGAGTTACTCCAAGGTTATTTACACTCCAGCAAGGTTCTTAGATACCTCTGAATATTTTTGCAAGCGCTAAAGTTATTCTTGATGTAACTTTCAACGAGGAACTTAATGGTGACATTATACTTAACCTTGAACCTGACCTTCAAGGTTATTTCAAGGTCAACTATTTCTTTTTAATAGAACTCTTCATTTTTTATACTGGCAATCGATAGAGTGGGAAATTTCATGTCGAAAATAGTATTTGGCGTGATCTTTAGAAGGTCAAATCAAGGTCAATTTTGAAAAAACTGTAAAAATATTGTCGTACTCAAACTTTAGAGGATTTACGAGAAAATAAATGTTTGAAAAAGTTTTGAAATCAACAACACTGACCACCTTGACTTTGAGATCAGCTTTGCATATTATTTAAAAGGTCAAGCACTTTTTAAATTAATAGCCTTACTATCGCCCTTATTCTTACTTTTAGCATTACCCAGAAACAATGACGTGGACGTAGTAAGTTCTGTTTCCTTTGGAGTGCTTGATTAACGTGAGTCGCCTTTCTTCTCATGATTGGTTAGCGTGAGTTGAGGGTTCATAGGTTTATGGTTTCAGTGATTCCGGCTTTGATAATTATGTGTCCAACTTCAATCCGGTAGATTTTAGACCCATTAATCAACAAATCCTTAAATTCCAAACCCATGAACCCTGAACTCATAATCTTTGAACCCTAAATCAATAATTTCAACATCCATATGGATAATAAACCCAAATACCTACAAATATGTATAAATTCTAAAATTCTCCCACAAACCGACAAAGCTCCTATTCTTTTTAAACAAGTTGTTTGTATTTCTAGGTCATTTTATAAATTGCGAATAAATTTTTGTGATTTTTTTCTAAAAAGTATTTTTATTTAATTCTGAATTTTTTTTTAAATTTCTTTCTAAACTTTTAAATATTTCTTTTGTAACTGATAGTACTTATTTTATTATTTGTTAAAAAATTCCTGTCACTGTTCATTTTCTTAACCTTTTCATGAGTCCAAAATAAATTTAAGAACAAATTAAACAAAAATTTATTTTATCTAATAACATTTTCCTTCATTGTAAACATTTCTTTTTGAACGATTCGTTTTTCTTTGCAATTGATAAGTTTTGAAGTCACTACCATTATTCTTCTTTTTCCTCTGAATAAACAAATTAAAACTAAATTGAAATACATAAATATTCTGACTCGTGTATTATTCATATCTAAATAAAAGTCAATGGCGTATGCTAAACTTTTGAAGCGAGAAAGAATAAGTTTATCGATGATGCGTGGTTGGGGAGATCGAGTCCGATCTTACCTCGAAGTTCGTACATTGTTTAATAATCATTTTCGCAATACAGACGGGCAAACACCTATCTCAAAATCCACAGTCGAAAGGATTATACTGCGATTTGCAGAGTTTTGGACTGTTGATGATCTTCAGAGAACTGGTCGCCCAGAATCTGTAGCAACTGAGGATAAGCAGATTGAAATCGCTGAAGCATTTATTGAAAATCCACATCTTAGTTTACGTAGAGCCGGGCATGAGCATGACGTTTCTCATGAAACTTTACGAAAAATTCTGAAAAGCATCAATTTTCATCCTTATAAAGTCCATTTGGTACAGGATCTTAATGATGATGATCCTGATCGTCGGATCGAGTTTTGCGAAGCGATGATGAACAGAATAGACGCAGATCCTCAATATAGTTTTTTCGGATGAGGCTACTTTCACTTTAAATGGTGAAGTTAACAGACACAATTGTAGATATTGGTCAGGCACAAATCCTGCATGGATGTTGGACAATCACACACAATATCCACAAAAGTTGAATGTTTGGGCTGGTATCTTAAACAATACTCTTGTAGGCCCCTTTTTTATCGAGGGTAATCTTACTGCCGCTTCATACGAACAGCTACTTAGGAATCAAATTATACCACGAATTAGAGAGATAGCTGGTGATGATTATGAATAAACGTGGTTTCAGCAGGATGAGCAGCTCCTCAGTTTGGTAGAGATGTTCGAACATATTTAGATGCTGAGTTTCCTCATACATTGATTGAAAGAAGGGGTGAAATTGAGTGGCCTGCTAGATCTCCGGATCTGACACCACTCGATTACTTTCTCTGGGGTTACCTTAAGAGTAAAGTTTATGCCACTAAACCAGACAATTTGTATGAACTGCGCAATCTAATTATGCAAGAGGCTGCTAGAATCGATGGAGGAATGATTCATGATGATGTAACTCATTTTTACAATCGCCTAACTTTTTGTCAAGAAGTTGAAGGTTTTCAGTTTCAGCACCGCCGTTAAACTTTGAATCATTAAGTGAGAGGCAAGGGGACTCACGTTAATCAAGCACCCCAATCGTGAGAGGCAAGGGGACTCACGTTAATCAAGCACTCCAATAGTGAGAGGCAATCGGACTCACGTTGATCAAGCACCCCAAAGGAAACAAAACTTACTACGTCCACGTCATTGTTTCTGGGTAACGCTAAAAGTAAGAATAAGGGCGATAGTAAGGCTATTAATTTAAAAAGTGCTTGTCCTTTCAAATAATATGCAAAGCTGATCTCAAAATCAAGGTGGTCAGTGTTGATTTCAAAACTTTTTCAAATATTTATTTTTTCGTAAATCCTCTAAGATCACGCCAAATACAATTTTCGACATGAAATTTCCCACTCTATCGATTGCCAGTATAAAAAATGAAGATTTCTATTAAAAAGAAATAGTTGACCTTGAAAACTCATTGAAAGTTACATCAAGAATAGCTTTACCACTTGCAAAAATATTCAGAGGTCTCTAAGACCTTGCTGGAGTGTAAATAACCTTGGAGTAGCCCTCAAGGTCAAACCCTAGCTCTGACTTAATTACGCATCTGAATGTAAAATTTCCCGCTCTATCGATTGCCGGTCTTAAAAAGGGGGGTTCCTATTTTAAAAAAACAGTTGACCTTGAAATAACCTTCAAGATCAAGTCCAAGGTCAAATTGAATGTCGCCATGAGATTCCTCGTTGAAACTTTTTCAGAATTACTTTACCTCAGAAAATATTCAGCCGTCCCGGGACTTAATTGACACCCTGTATAATCAAGACATGAAAATCCAATTAGTATTCCTTTAATAAGTAAACACACTGACCCCATGACATATCCCCTTATTTATCCAAACGGAGGATACGGATGGATGCCTAATATGAAATGTAAAAATAAAAAGAACAATATTTCAAATTTACAATTTACAAATTTCAAATTTACAATAGATTTTCCATAAGAAGTGAATTTAATCCATATCTTAATTTGGGAAAAATTTCTCAACAGGCAATCATCGCAACTTCATTACAAGAAGCTTCATTATATACATTTTTATCTAATTTATTGTTTCGTTTTATAGACATAGTTACTGATCTTGGTGTACAACCATAAACATTGTGATATATTTGATCACAAATTCTGATAACTTGCGGTCCTCTATTACACAGTTTATCAAAATTAGCCCCAAAACTTGCAAAAGCCAAAGCATTATTACATGTTCGAATATTCTTCCGAAAATGGATACTATTTTCTGATACTTCTATAGCTAATTGCTTTAAGTATTCCGGATAAACAGGATTTTTCGGCAAGTCTACCTTCGCTTTGTGACAACAATTTGTAAATTCAGTCATAAAGGCCAATTTGTTTTCGTAAACTAATTTCTCATCAAATTGTACATTTGCTATTCGACCTATTATTTTTTATTTACTCTACGTACAGCTCCTTGTACAATCTTATATTTAATAATATTTCAAATTCATACAAGGTTTTAATTAAGCATAACATATAGGCACAGTTCCTTGCACAATCTTATATTAATTATAATTTAAATTCATATACAAGGTTTTAATTGTGCTTAACGTATTTTTATGTGAATGTATTTTTACTAAATTTGAAAAAGCCAAAAAAATTCGAATATTGAAGCTTTATTACCCACTTTGGGTGTTATCATCCGCATGGTAACACCTAATAAAGTCACCGAATCTACGTGAAATTCAACGTTTAGTAATTAGTTGCAAAAATCCAGGACCTGGATATCCACCTGGATTCCAGTGGAATCAACCTGGAATTCCAGCAGGGAATCCAGCTGATTTTTTCAACAGGGTGTATCAATTTTGTTTCAAATATTATTTATTTTTTACTGACTTCAAACTTTTAAAAATGTATAACCTCCTTACGAAGTGTATAATTTAAATTTTACAATATTTTAAAGGTATCAACTTATATTTAATATAAAATTCATATTTTACAGATTGTAATTATAAAAATTACTTATTTAGAATGTATTATGTTGAACTTGACCATCTTTGAAATGCAGCCGAACGAGCGTCAGCGAGCGAGGTTTTTTTTTGCTTGTATTATATTATGTATTGTTCATTTTGTTTATGCATCACATAGTTTGCAATGGACCTTACTGCTCTATACGTACCTACCTAATTTACTTTATGAATATTTTGTATACAGGTATTTTGCCTGTTTATTTTACAAATAAATAAATAAATAAATAAATAAATAAATAAATAAATAATACGTACGTCTATATCTACATCTTCTAACTCATCAACATCAGTATATTTTTGTTCCAAAGTTGCTTCAACTAAAGCTTTTTTAATTACTTTATTAGTTGCAGTTTCAGAATCTTCTTCCACATCGGCTCTGGGCTCTGCGGTATACTATCAATTAAAAGATATATCAATTAAGAAATGTAAGCACACACACACACAAGTATTCTTATATCTGAAATATAAATAGTTATACCTTTGAAGGATTTAATCCTCTTAAAATATCCAATCGTGCTTGAATATCTCTATCAATGCCATCACTAGCTTTAGAAATTTCCAATCTTTCGAGGTACTCCTTAATCAAATCATCAGTTTTCTGCTGATTGGACCTTGTATCTACTTCATAAATCTGTCAATGATGAAAATTATTATAATTATAATGATGTTCTCAATGGGTTCATAAAAATAGTTTACATTTTTTGGTAGATGGATGATGTCAGGATCTTGATCTTTCAATAAAGCTAATCTCCTTCTTATTTCATCTTCGGTCGGAGGTGGTAATTGTTTATCCGCATCCTTAAGCTTTTTCAGTCTATTTACAATTTCTTGATCAACTAGATCCAATTCTGCTCCTAATTTATCTAATTTACTGCCTTGTTTGTACATTATAATTGGTGGTCTTGCAGGATTTTCCAGTGATTCAATTCTTTAGCAAATATTAATTTCAATTACTTTCAAGATTTACCTCGAGATTTACAGTAAAACTAATTTTAATTTAAAAAATATACAATTATTAAATGCATTCATAAACTTTCCTCATAACATACTATGAAATATTTACTTTTTTATTACAATATACTTGTCAAAATAATTATTAGTTTTTATTAATAAAATAAGATAGACATACTTTTTAGTGATATCAATTGGAGCAAGTGGTTCAGCAAATCCATCAGAAACAGAAGAATCCTGTGTTGCCGAATTTTCTTTGGCTTGCAACTTATTGTAACAACGACCACAAATTTTTTTCTCCCCTAAATTCGTCAAATTATATTTGTACTTCAAGCATTTACTACAGTAAGAAAATCCACAGTTTGGGCAGCCACTCTTAAAGAAATTTAAATAAGAATAACTAATAATAAATATTTCACTGTCGATAGATTTTTATATTACTTAAATGTTTTTAAAATACTATCAACAATGGCAAAAATTTTTTAATAAATTACTGAACAAGGAAGCTAGTAAAATTGAGCAAAGTTTTGTCTTAAGTGGATGCAGTAGGTTCCCTCCTCCTCAGAATTTCTCTCTTCCAATTATATAGAAAAACGATAACTCATATAGACCTCATCTTGTACAAAATGCTTTATTATATCGAGCACTACGCCGCTCAAGTCCAAATATTACTCAAAATTATCAATATAAAAAGTTATAAGCATAACTAAGTATGAACATAATTTTAAGGTTAACTTTTCAAGCCTAAACACCTCTTCCAATTATTTGCAAAAACGACAAATCAAATCACTTTCATATTGTACAAGATGATACATTATATCGAGCACTACGCCGCTCAACTCTAAATATTTATTTTTATTATTAATACATCAAGATATAAGCGAAACAAAAAGCACGTTTTTAGCTACTGCATCCTCTTAATAATAAAATAAAAATTTTTATGATTAAAATAAGATTGAACCCCTAACTCAATTTTACCTCTTTTGTAAAAAATGAAAATTTCGTTTGACAGGTATTGCAAGACATTTTTGAGATCGAATTTAGTAAATCATTTATATTATTAAAGAAATTCAGACGCAATAAAGCCTTGAGCTTTTAAGCAAAACTTTTCGAGGTTATAATAGCAAACTGAATTGTCATTTGTCAAGGGGTGTCGTTACTATCGCTTTTTTAAATACATACATACCTAATATAAGCCATGTATATATGTAAGGTGTAAGGTATAAATTAATATGTATATAATATATATAATGTATTATGTACAACAAATTACTTTTTTCAGACAAATTTTGAAATGTGTTTATTTTAATAATTCTTGAAAGTAGTAAGAACTGATATAGGTTAATTGGTTTTTGGCGTCGTAATAATTAATAAATATTAAGTTTGTTATAAATACTGTTTTAATTTAAAATAAAAATTTGTCTTAGCATTAGTACCTTGATATTTTATCAATTTAAAGTACTTTCAATTATGGGAAAAAAGATAGATGGCAAACCAGGAAGTAGTAAGTAAAGTTTTAGATTTTATGAAACTAAAATTTATTTGCTTTGAAAATATATAATATATACATGTGCCATATATGAACTTTTTAGGACTATTAATAATTTTTGAAAGTTTAAGTATCATTGATTTATGGCTTCTGGTAAAAACGCGATGGTTTATGAAAAAACTTATTCAATTAATCTCTCGAATCCTAAAAATATTTATATTTACAATCCTCGGTGCTGGTAAGAAATTACAAGTATTAATAAAAGAGTATTTAACTTTATTCTACAAAACATATTTTAATTTTTTTATAGTACTTTTAATGGCTTATGCTTTAACTCAAACTAGATTTGATAATGTCAATCTTAATAAAGATTTCTTTTGTAAAAATGAGAATCTATTAGACAGTAAATATCTTCAGATTGATGATAATTCAAAGTCTGACACTGTATTATTAAAGAAGGAATTAATTAAAATAAAAAATGAAGCAATGAATCTTGAAGAATCAATTTATAAAATGGTAAGTTTTAGAATACCTTTGCATATTAAAAAATTAAATTAAATTTAAACTTTTAATTTTGTAGAATCTTCATTTGAAAAATTTGTATAACCGTCAGAGAAATTTAGGTATACTCTTTAACTTTTTTACATTGAAATGTTTTGTTTTAATTTACTAAAAAATTTTATTTCTTTTCTTAATGTTAATTTTTTAATTGAATTTACATTTAAAACATTGATTGGCTTCATTCATTTTATAGATACAAATTTAGCAGACTTTGCATCTGAAATGATAGGTGGACTTGTTATCGATACTCCAGACACTTTATCATACTACAATAGAAAAGCAACACAAATAAGTCTATTTGGTATACCAATTTGGAAACCCAATTATTATACACCACGTAAAGTAATTCAAGTAAGGTTTTGCATATAAAACTTAGTTTATATCTTTTTTAATATAATAAGAATATAGACAATTGAGTCTGTCTCTTATTATTTGATATTTTTATAAAACTTGTATATTATTTTTTATATTATTTTATTACATTAGCCTTGGACTCAACCAGGTGAATGTTGGGCTTTTCATGGGTCTCATGGGAAAATTGAAATTGAATTGGCTCATCCTGTGATAATTGATCGGGTAACTTTAGAACACATTCCTGCAAGTGCATCCTTAACTGGAAATATTGACTCTGCTCCAAAAGCTTTTAATTTACTGGTAAAATACTTATAAATAAAATGTTTTATAAAAATATTTATTAAATTTAAATACCATTTAACAGGGAAAACTTAAAAATCAATATGCAATGATAGATACATTTATATACAAAAACAATGGATTACCTTCACAGACGTTTGAAATCACGGTATGAAATTTTTTTTAACTAATTTAATTCATATAAAATTTGAAAAAATTACATAAAATTATTGTTTTAGAAAACTCAAATGAGAAGACTTCCTTTTAAACGAATAATTTTGGAAATATTATCAAATTGGGGGAACCCAGATTACACATGCATTTACCGATTCAAAGTACATGGAAAAATGGTTGATACTTCTAGTGAGGCAATCAACATAAAAACCCAATGAGATTAGTTTTATTTTCCATGATAATACTTTTAATTAATATACAACAATTGGTATACAAATACTTTTACAATTTATGATTAAAGTTTATGAAATGAAATAATTATACTTTGTAATATCATAAACTTAAGGTGATAAAGAATAAAGACTTAAAAGATTGGTTTGATCAAAGCTGACTTTATTACAAATCAAATGTATAAAGCACAGTTATAAACCCATGAGCTTTTAAAAGAAAACTCTACCAACTGCTGTTTCCACCCCAACTTTGCGTAGGAATGTCCACAGTCTGTGCACTACTTGACCAATCTTCTTGACCCTAAACAGAAATAAAAAATTTGATTAGTTAAAAAATATTGTCATAAGTTATTATTGTACATTAAATACATCAAATTTTATTCTAATTAATATTTTTTTAATCATTTTACAAATCATCTCAACTTCTATAAATCCTATTCTACATAAACCAAAAGATGCTATATTGTATAAAATGTCTAAAGAAAATATGAAGTTACTGTGCTGCTCCATTCGGTATTGGTTGGGAAAGGTGCTGGAGCAGCTGCAGGCACAGCTGCAGGGGCAGCAGCAGCAGGTACTGGTACAGGTCCAGGTCCAGGTGTGGGCACATCATCAGCCCAGCTCTCTGTGGGTGGAGCATTGGGATCCACAACTTCAGTGTTCCAAGTCTCAGTGGGGAGAGCTGCTGCCTCTGGCACAGGTACATATTCTTTAACTGCTGGCGTCAATTCCTTGGCTGCTTGCTCCTCTTTTTCAGCCTGTAAACAATAATTTTGTATATGATGAAATTTTGAAATTTTTTATAAGTACAAATTTATGGAGGTTACTAATGCATCAGCAAAGATTAAGCCATATGTACCAACAGTTTTTATTCTGGACATAAGTGTATCATCACAAGTATTAGATTTAATTTTATTGAGTTTAAAAGAATGGATACAATGTATTTAGAAATATTTTTACTAAATTTAAACAAATCTGTGTAAATAAAAAAATTTTAATAAACAAAAGCAATAATCAAAAATATTTCTCTACTATTTAATAAAATATAGAATAAGAGAATTGCCATGAAAGAGTAGTTTTCAATACATACATCTTCTGGATCTCTGTAGAAGAAGAGATCGACAACAACATCCCACTTTATCTCCCGTGGAATGGATCCCCTCAGACGCAGGACTTCACGAGCAAGCAACCACCACATAAGACCAACACTGTGAGGACCCTTGTTGTTACAGGGAATGGCAATGTCGACAAAGCGTAGGGGCGAGTCGGTGTTACAAAAGGCGATAACTGGGATATTAACATAACTGGCCTCAGTGATTGGCTGGTGATCTGTAGCTGGGTCAGTGACAATAAGAAGCCTTGGTTCCCTGAAAGCAGCCTAAAATGAAGGCAATTTTAAATTAAATATATACAGGATCAGAAAAATGAATCTATAGAAATTTCGTTTCAGCAAAGATTAAGCCATATAAACCAACAGTTTTTGTATTCTGGTCAAATGTTTTCATCATGATGTTCAAATGTTTATTTATTTTTAGATTCATAAAAATTTATGGAAAAAATGCTTTAGATAAAATTATCTAAGCATTAATAACACTTATTAAAAGCCATATAAAAGTAGCTTTGTAGCAATTAAAAATAATTGGCTTGAATATTGTATTGTTTGAGTGCAATGAACAAATAATTGTTTTATACATCCTTCAAATCCCTCGTTACTTTGTATATTCAAATAAATATGAAATGCCTTACGAGTCAATATTTCCTTTATTGATGTTCGGCAACGTGTTACCTGGATCTGATTAGTGAAAGCACCAGGAGTAAAACGTCCAGCAATGGGTGTAGCCCCTGTATGAGCAGCGAATTTCAGTACAGCACGTTGACCATAGGGACGGCAACTAATAACGAATACCTCATTGGGATGCTCAATTGCCACAATGGCACGGGCAGCAAGAAGAAGTTTTTCCCAAGTGCGGCGCAAGTTGATAATATTTACTCCAGCACCTGAAAAGCAGATTCCACTTTAAAATATGTAAATAAAGACGACATCTAAATCCACAAACATATTACAATTAGTTCTAATATAAATTTACTAATCCAAACAGTCAGAATTAACAAATTTTATTTACCATCTACACGTCGTTTGTATACATACTGCTCCATTTGGAAATTGACATTTTCAGTTCCCAAATGGGTACTGGCAGTTAACATTTTAGTAACGTCATCCTCTCTGAGGGTTAAAGCCTCATGTCCTCCCGACATCGTAACGTTGTGGTTGAACTACGAGTCAACCTGGGAAAGGAAAATTTAATTTGAATAAATAATGAATTTTATATTTTTATTAAATATTAAATACTATGCAGGTATCTACAAATTAAAACCATTATTATAATTTATAAATAAAATTATTTAGCAATCTAACCTCAAAGATTTTGCACAAGTAGTAAATTTCCATTACTATTAAACCATTATATATAATACACAATATATTGTAATTAAAGCAGTATAAATATGAGCAGTACATATTTAAAAAAAATAGTTTGTTGAGAATAAAAACTCTAAAACATAAAATATTTATAGGTTATGCACCACGTGTAAGACAGCACTGAATTATGCTTAATGTAAAATAAAAAAATTAAGTAAAAAATTATAATTACTTTCTTATAAAGCAGCATTTATTGTTTTTAATAACATCAAATATTAACCAATAAATTAAATTAATAATACATAAAATAAAAAAATAATCAAGAACTTACGTCGATTGATGCCACTAGGAGAGATCCCGTAACGGAAAGGAAGTTGATCCGTTCGCCACCGCTCAGCTTGCCGCTTAAGAGTGCTCCTCACTGCGATTTGAATGCCCTCCGTGGCGGGTTTTGCACTACCAGACCGGAAACAAATTTATTTACAGGATCACATCGTCATTTAATGTTTTACGGTGCTGAAACTATGTTTAAAAGAAAGCTTGAACGTTTCTGCATGTGCCGAAACTTTCAAATAAGTTAAAAGATTATTCTAAGCAGGTGAAAAAAAATATACAAAATCAGAGCTTGAATGTCGTCTGCTCCACTCGTCGTACGGCCAAGAGGTTTGTATGGAGAAACATGTTTATTCTGATAAATAACAGCACAATATACCTTGAAATGAAGTTTCGGCACATGCACAATTTATTAGCAAACCCAATAAAATTTATTTCAGATTTTTAGGTTCATTCTATCGAAAATGATCCTGTAAGTAAAATTGAAAAGCCGTATAGCAGTAGTCAGGAGAATAATATTGTTATTGTCGATAAAACAGTACGGTATTTTTAGTAGACGACGTAGTCGCTAGATGTCGCAAAAAAAAATTCTGAAATATTGTACAGTAAAGCAGTGCCGTATACATTTGCTATTCTCGAGGCCCGGGGTGCATCACACATAGCCCATTTAGCAAGCAGAGTGAGAGAGACAGCATGATCTGCATGATATGTTCTTGACGCGCATCGGACCTCGTGAGGCAAGTCGCGCGGAGAGGCTTCACGG
>UELU01099180.1:0-32479 GCA_900490025.1 Megastigmus dorsalis
CAATCATATTCAGTAATGCGTAATGTGCGAAAAAAGAATAGAGAATAAAATAAATTCACTTCTATCAGGAGTAAGAATAATTCACATGATGATGACACCTAGATTGAGGTTAGAAGGTTCTAAGGTTCATTTTATATTTTAAACATCATTTATTGGCATGTCAATAGGATGAATTTTAGTACACTTATGCATTGTAATCCATTAAATATGAAAAAATGTAATTAATGATCATTAGTGCATAACTAAGATTTGAGGTTATGTGTTTAGTGAATATAAATTGTGTTCTTTGATTCAGCGGTCCCTAATCTATGAAAAATGACTTAAAACATTTACTACGTAGCTTTAAGTCGTGTACTGCAATCAAGTACACAAGTTTTATCCAAAAACTGACACTTTAACACCATTTTTTCGAGGTTATACGGTTATAATAAATCTTACTCTATAGTTATCCTATATTCTGCAATCCTTAATCTTGAAGTTGCAAAAAAAAATCATTGTATTAGCATGTTTCTATTGCAAGTTCTACGATTTTGAAAAAAAAAGCTAGTTTTGCCCACTGTGCGGCGTCTGAAGGCCGTGGAGAGAATATAAGTCGTTGCGTTCCCTTACTGTCCAAAGTGTAATTATTTAAAAATTTTACTAACCATATCTATATATATATTTTTTGATTAATTACATTATGCATTGCGGTAAGTCTATTCTCTCGCGGCGTCTGAGGGCCGCGGAGAAAAAAGGAAGAACAAGTATGCGATTATCGTGCATGTCGTTTTGCGCACTGTATTATTTATATAATTGTATAATTCGTTATAGTATATGTATTCATTAAAATTTTTTTCTTTGTGTTATATATATTGTTTTTTTTATTTCTACTTATTATTTATTTGTTATATATATTTATATTTCAAGTTGTTTACTTCGAGGTATATATATACGTATGTATATGTATTATTAATATATATTTTTTTGTTTATTTAGGGGTATATATATCTATTATTAACATATTTCTAATAATGTAGTCTATGGAGTAGTAATCAGTGTTGCGCTAGGCATTGGGCCAGGCGGATTCCCTACTTGACGTAGGTCAATATTTATGACGGGAGGGGGAGGTAGCTCGTAACTGTGTTTAATAAGGTCCATATAGACTATGCGCGAGTGTTTTCCTTTCTGGATTTTGACATTATGTTGGTCATAATCGATTTCCATATCTCGCACGGTCCTACGTATTCGCGGCCCGTTTTTCCGTGCCATGGTTTCTTCAGTAGATAGACCATTTCCCCTTCTCTGAAATGCTGGACATTCTGTATTTGTCATAATAAGATTTTGACCTGTATTTGGATTGCGTTAAATTCATTGCTGCTAGGATGCGTAGCTGTGATATGGAGGCATCTGCTGAATATTCGTCGTACGTGAGTAAATGCTCTCTTGGTGGAAAGCTCGAAGGCGTACGAGCTCGTCGTCCAAATGGTACTTCATGTGGCGTGTAACCTAACCCTTCGTGGACGGTTGCATTGTATGAGTGTTGTGCCAACGGCAACAATGTATCCCACTGTGTGCATGAATCCAGATAAAATTTTAAATACTCATTTAATGTGTAATGCATTCTCTCGATGCTTCCATTGGATTGAGCATGATATGGAGTTGTACAAAATTTATTTATTTTGAACACTCTTGCAAATTTCTCAAGCATTTTGTTCATAAAATGCTGCCCTTGATCCGAGATCAAGGTAGCTGGAGCACCAAAATAACTAATGAATTTGTTGGTCATAGCTTGGACTACCTCTTGGGCGGTAGCGTGCTGTACTGGCACTAGAATGCAGTATTTACTGAAGTTACATTGCATTGTTAAAATGTATCGATTTCCTAATTCCGTAGGTTCCTTTGGTCCTACAAAGTCGATAGATATTTTGTTGAATGGGTAAGATGGTATATCTGTTATCAGCATAGGCAGTTTCGTTTTAACTCGCACTAACTTTTGAGATTGACAATCGGGACATCCCCGAACAAATTGTCTCACATCGGCTTGCATGTTTCGCCAATAGTATTCATGCAAGAGCTTATCATATGTCTTGTGTTCTCCTATTGCGGATTCATGGAATTCATTAATAAGTATCTACCTTTGACGCGAGGAATAGGCAGATTATTCTTGAAGAACACTATTTGTATGTTCTGATTTCTGTATGTACGGTTACATTGTTCGATAAAATAACTCCATTCTGATACTGAAAGCATTACGAGATTGCTAATTATGCCTATTGAATTTATTTCGTGTTTAATAAGTAGTTGTCTTAATACTTTTAAACATTTCGTGATATCGGGGCGTAAGGGCTTGTTATCTATATAATTTTTTATAACGAGGCCAAATACTTTTATTCCTTTAGTTTCTGTGACTGTTATTTCTCCAATTTCACGAGGCATGCTTAATAACTCGTCCTCATATATATATACCGTCGCTCAATTAAGGCTCCAAGTACTTCGGTTTCCAAATAGACGTCGGCAGTCACGACGTAAATTAAATTATCTTTGTACGCAAATGGGTGTTCATCTAGTATTTGTACTGCCGAGAAACATTCTGTGCTTTCTGGGTCTCGTGCCCAAGGTGGATGAACATGAGACGGCCTTACTTCGGATACGAGATAACGCACCATTGCTCCTTCTTTACAAGCAGAGCGCGCTAGGGGCATGACCGCATCGTCAGCTGTTGGCGCTTGCTCATCATCTACTCGGTCATTCATTCCAGCTGGCTCGCTTGGATGGCTTATCTCCATTCCGATAGTTTTATCTGCGGCTGTTGCACTCGCTTCGTCGACTGGTAAGCGTACGTAAGGTGTCAAATGATTGTTTGATAGGTGTAAGTGTACAAATTCGGTACTTTCGTTAGCTCTGCTGTAGCAATATTTCACTTTCCCGCCGCAATGGAAGTGAATGCAAATATTTTTATTGAATGTTTGTGCGAATATATATACGCAATCGACATCACCGAACTCCTTGTTCGAGGATAAAATTCGGCAAGCTTCTTCTGGATTTCCGCACTGTGACAGAGCTCGGATGTGCAACAGTTGTTGCCTTAGTTCCAGAGGTGAAACTTGCATCTCCAATATGCGTATAAGTGAGTAAAATAGACAATTCCCTGCGGGTGTATCAGGAATTTCTGTGACTTGCTGCAGTGGTATATCGGGCTGAGCGCAATGAGTGTGCTCTGTATATACGTAGTAGCGCTGCACGCTGCCTCCGTATGCTGTTGGAGCCTGGGAAGGGCCGATACGTTCTTCTTGCGCTTTTGGAGAGACAGTTGCGCTATTCTCTGTCGGCAAACCTTCGCAGTCCCACAATAAATTTCCGTCTTCCGAGGTGCTATCGGCTGGTAAGGGCACACCGGCCATCTCGTTATTAGCGCTGCGAGTTTCTGGCGGATCTCGCTCTTCTGAATGCATTATTACGACGTCACAGACGGGTGACGTAAGTTCCATGTTCGAGGTGAAGTCCGGTGGTATTGGATTTCTTGCGTTTGGCTCGGAGTGCGATGAGTCATTCAGTGGTTCTGGAGGTGGTATTATATCTTTTTCTATGTGCTCGGACGTATTTTCGTCTGCTTTGTGTGATTTCTCATTATCTAATTCCCATATATTAATGCACAAGCCTGATTCTCCATCCTTCTCTTGTCCCTCTATATCCACTGCGAGCCGTAGATTAGTATTTTGCGGTATAATAAGAAATTGTTGTTGCAATTTCTGAAATGTCCCTTCATTGGATTCCATTACGGGACGTGTAATTAATGCAGGATTTTCGACTATTGGTTCGTTTACTTCGCATGATATTAAATTTGTCTTGCCCACAATATTAGGCGATTCCCTTTTATCCTGATTTTGTATTAAGACGGATTTTCCGCTGGCTCGAATTGGGGAGAATGGTTCAGACCAGTCTTTGAGGCTGTTATCGTCATCTTCCTCAGAACTGTTTGATGGTGTTTCTTTAAATAGAGGCGCTTTTCTCCTTAGTGTTTGATTACGAGTAGGAGCCGTTCGTATTCGACCCGGGATATCTTCGATATCGCTTCGTGGTGTACTGGTCGCTGGAACATCACCGCAAATATTTCTGTACTTGCGCATACACGGTAATTTTTCTTCTGCTTTAGCTTGGCTTAGTATAGGTGATTTATCATTGCTATTGTCTCCTGAAATTGCTTCACATATGGGGAATCGCGCGCCAGTTCGCTTATCGGTGCGTTTGGTGTATTTTCGTTTTTGCTTCGCTCGAGTTCACCGTTTTTCCTCCTCGCTTGAAGAACTCGTGGTTTCTCTAGGTTTTTTTACTTTCTCTAGGATTCCCTGAATTTTCTATGCTAGATGTATGTCTGCCTTCTGTACCTGCTGCTGTTATTCCTGGATTTTCCCGATTTCGTTTCTTTGATCGTAGAAAATATCGTATTTTCGCAGGCGGATCATCCTCGCTATAATTATCTTCCCTTTCGTGTTTATCTGCAAGTTCATATAGTTCGGCCTTAGGTCGTTCTGGATCCTCTTCTCCGTCGTGCAATATTGGATTGCGTGAAAGAGCGTCGGCGTTCACGTTGCGAGGTCCGGGTCTATATATTATATCAAATTCATAACCTCGCAATTGAGCTTTTAAGCGATTGAATCTCAAATCGGGTTTTTTGTTGTTGCAGAAATGTTTCTGTGACTCATGATCCGTTACGACAGTGAATTTTCTTATGTACAAAAATGGGCGGAATTGATCATTGGCGAAAACGATTGCTAGTAACTCTCGATGATATGTTGAGTATCGCAATTCAGGTCCTCTCAGACATCGTGATGCGTATGAACAAGGGTGATCTTCACCTATTTTTCCTTGTCCCAATATTGCTCCAATTGCATAATCGCTGGCGTCTGTCGTTACTATAAATGGTTGAGTTAGCTGAGGGGCAGCCAATACTGGCTCCTTACATAGAATATCCCGTAAGTCGTCGAAAGATTTCTGCTGCTCTTCACCCCATATAAAGTCGCTGGTGCTTCGTAGAAGGCTTGACATTGGCCTAACTATTTTCGCGAAATTCTTCACGAATTACCTGTAATATCCTGCGAGACCGAGCAATGATTTTATCTTCTTTTTGTTCGTTGGTACTGGAAAATTTGGACGGCTTTGATCTTTTTCGGATCTGGCCTGATTTTTCCTACTCCTGCTATGTGGCCTAAGAAACTTGCCTCTCTTTGAAGAAATTGGCATTTGTTAGGCTCGATTGTAAGATTTGCGTCGTTGAGCCGTTTCATGAGGCGTCGAAATTTCTTTCCATGTTCCTCCAATGTTGCTGCGAATACTACGATGTCGTCTAGGTAAAGGTATAACTCGTTGCCCTATAGTCCTGCTAATACTAAATCCATAAGGGCTTGATAAGTAGCTAGAGCATTTCGCAAACCCATTCCCATTCTGATATACTCATAGTGACCAAATGGCCCTGGAAAAGCGGTTTTATGTGCTGACTCGGGATCCATAGGTACTTGATAAAAACCAGTTTTTAAATCAATTATTGTTATATATACTGCTGGAGCCACTGAGTCTATGATGTCTGTTGTTAACGGTAGCGGATAACTATTCCATATAGTGATCTCGTTTAATTGTCGAAAATCTGTGACCATTCGCCATCTCTTTTCTTCCTTATTTGTGCCTTTCTTGGGCACTACCCACATCATAGATGAATATGGGCTATCCGATGGCCTAATTACACCTGCTTCAAGATTCTTTTTAATTTGCAGCTCCATTTCTTCTTTAATAGCGGGATGATGCCGGAATCGTTTTGCTCGTACTGGAACATCCGTTGTAGTTATTATTTTGTGCGTAACCAAATGTGAGGCTTTTAATTTTTCGCCTGGTAATCCAAAAACATCTGGGCATTCCTTGACTAATTCCTTTACGTGCTCTAGTTCTTCCTCGTTTAATAGCTTGATCGCCCCCTGATCTAATTCTTTTATTATTTTCTCCGCTCTGTCTTCCTTATTCTCGGAAAAGATCTGTAAAATACTTGCGTGCTCGAAAGTTCCTTTCATCATCAATATCGTCGTTATTTGCTTCGAGAACGTCGCATACCTCGCGCATAGTTTCGCAGCGTTCCAAAGTAATTTCGGGTGGATCCATTTCCACCTCTTTTTCGCTTATATTATAACAAAGGGCGTACGCTTTACCCTGTCTATTTTCGGCTACAAAATTACCGAATAAAATGGCCGGTCTTAAGCACTGGAGCGGGACAAAACCTACCTTTTCGTCTATATTCTTGAAGCGCGCATATATAACTTGTCTTGTACAAGGGGAATGCAAAATCGGTCGTTTTGAACAAAGGGCACCTTTAGATCTCCAAACTCTGCGCACCTTCGAGCAGCGTTTACTTGGCCGCTATATTTTAAAAACATGTTCCAGCCCAAAAGTCCATCAGTGTCGATGAGGAAATCATCGGGTACTATATGGACTTGACACCATAATCCGCTTAATTCTAAATCAACACTTCCCAGGGTGAGGCATTCCGCTGGAGTCACTCAGCTTATAGCCACTAAATGGTTATTATTAATTGGTACATGTACATTTACACAACGCGATTTAATGATCGAAAGATCGGCCCCTGTATCGGCGTAAAATCTGCCTGTCTCGTTTGTTAACTGGGGGCATTCCAAATCTACTATTGGAGGCCTACGTCCGGCTCGGGCGAATCTTATTGTCGCTTGCCGACGAGATGTTATCTTTTGAAGATTTTGCTTTATTGATTGCTCGGCCCCGCAGGTGCTGGGTGCCTCATTGTGGTGGTATTAATTGTGAGCGAACCTGGCTGCCAGGTGGCAAGACGATTCGATATTTCCTTTAAGAGATGTTCGATTTGATGTGCTCCACCGACTGATGGAACTGCTTGGGGGCCTACGTCGAATCGACGAGTGCCTGTTTTATGCTCGAAAATGACGGCTTCTGCGATAGCTTCACGCGGACTTGGTGGATTTGTAGAACGAACGTGGTGCTCGAGTGATCCGCTTAACCCGAATAAAAATTGTTCGAGTGCCTCGTTGTCAGCATGACTTTTATATGTACGCCTCTCGAAATCGACTAGGGAGTGATTAGCGTCGTAAAGGTTGAGAAGACGGTTATGCAGGGTTTGAACGCGGAGTCCATAGTCGCCCGCACTTTCCTTTGTTCGCTGGCGCACAACCTTGAGCTCGGCGAGCACCTTATCTGCTCCGCCGACATTACTGTACTGAGTGGTTAAGTCCGTGAGGAGTCTCTCGACGGACTCATATTGCGTTAGGCAAGTCGTATATCCGTCTGTAGCGCGACCTCTAAATTTCAATGCGAGTGAATTAAGAACCCATCTTTCCGATTGCGACCCAATTTTTTGAACTACGTCTCGAACAGCTCGGCAAAAGAATGCGAGCATATTTTGGTGGCCGTCAAAGGTTGGTATAGTGTTCAGCGCCTGAGGTAATGAAAAGGTCCAGTGCGAATCTCCATGTCGTTCGGTTCGTGGATATTGACGCGAGAAACTCGTCTGCCAGATAGATGCAGGAATTTCGTTGTTCGTTAGATCGTCGCGTGTATTCCCGATACTACGTCGTGCATATAAGGTGTCGCCGCGTGAGTTCATTCTCGGTCGTTCCACTATCCCGGGAATATGAGCGTCGTCTCCCGATTCTGCATAAAAGAATGCACGTCGCGCGTCGTGCTGCGCGAGAGTATCGAGTCTGTCTTCAGTTCGTAGTGGAAGGCCTCCACTCGGCAAATCCCATTGAGATAATGTTTGATGTGTCGGGTGCTCGTTAAGTGTTTCAATTCGATCACTTCTTGATATACGATCTTGACTATTTAGGGTTTTCGGGGTGGCCCCGGGCCCCTGAGACTGTATCGCATTGGCCTCGCTTACGGCGGCTATATTTCGCCGTAATTCACGTGATTTAATAATAAGGTGGAATCGTACATTGTGAGCAATTTCTACGTCTGCCCCGGTAATATTCGGCGATTGTCTTACTAAAGCCCTATTTAGTTTTCTTAACGCGAGTTCTGCGAGTTCTAGATTAGGTAAGTCGAGCGCTATATCGGCTGCAGTAAGATCGAAGCGTAAATCTAAAAATGGCCTGTCATCCAGTAAATGTATGCTCATTCCGATTGTCGGTGTATTAATTAACGGGCGCCTGGATACGTTCTCCTCGAAATTTTCGAAGGGATTTTGATTTACCGATGCCGAGGCAGTAGCCGCTGTGTGTGGCGATGTTGGCATAATTTCGTTAGCGTCCGCGTTCTCCTTATTCATTTTCCTGGGTTTCCGGAAAATCGCGCGCACGTTTGAATAAATCCCTTTTGCCACGGGCTGAATTTTGCCGACTTATTAGTTCGCGAATTAAATAGAAATAAGGCTCCCTTCCCCTTTTCTTGTACTGAAATTATTTAAGATAAGACGCGGATGCGAACCCTAGACTCTGATCCTGATTGATGTTGGTTGCTCTCAACCATACGCACTTTCCCGGGGAAATAATATACAGGGTGGGGAAAAAGTAGCGCCACGTTGGTCGCACATGTCAGATGTGCACGACCAACTGACAACTGCACGACCATACCTAGGTAGGTATTAAAGACTCACTCTTAGGGCCTCCGCGCAAAAAAGGAACAAAAAACAGCATGCAAGATTAGCATTGGTTAGTGTATCTATATAGCTCTAAACACAACACACAAGGTCTTGTTATACATATCCATAGATATATATTAATCATAGCTAATCTTGTGTGCTATGCTCTGTTCCATTTTTCTTGCGAAGGCCCTTAGCCCATTAAGTCCCAAATGGACGTTTCTTCCAGACTTTTTTCATCGACTCTATTTAGTATGAAATCGGTTCTGAACAAAATTAACATAAGCCATTTCCGACGTAAAATTGTCTGAACTTTCGATTTATGTAGTCATAATTTAAAAAAATGCGTATTACCAAAGTTATATTTGTTTATTTAACAAAAAACACGAAATTTCGAGTGAAATATTTTTTTTAATTCGTATTTTTTGATCGAAATCGTCCGGGGATTTATGCGGCTATAGCAATTTTTGCGTCCTTGGACCCTAACCTTTAAAGCCTTGTCAGAATATTTCGATTTCATTCATTAGACGCCAAGATATATCAATTTAAATGTTGGAATTAATATGAAATTCAGGAATTCCGAATTATACAGTATACGTAAATTTTTTCTACGAATCATATTAATTTATTTAGATAGCTTACATTTTAAGCTTTAATTTTATTTTTTATACGACTGCAAGATTTTTTAAAACCAAGATATTAAAGTTTGAAGATTTGGTAATCTTAAACCTAAACCTATAAATTCTCATGATGGGGTAAAGCATTTAAATATTAATACATAATTTTTTTTTTTTCAAATTATGATATCTTGGCTTAAAAAAATCGTACAGAGTTGTCTAAAATATTAAATTAAAGCTTGTAGGATAAGCTTTATAGAGGAACTACTTGGATATATGACAAATTTTTTTGTTAAATCGTATACTGTAAAAAATCGAAATAGCGGGATTTATAGGTATTTGACATTATTTCCAACATTTAAAGTATAGTATCTCGGCTTTTAATGAATGGAATCAAAAAATTCCGGTGAGGCTTTAAAGTTTAGGATCCAATGACGCAAAAATTATGCTAAGCACATAAATCTACGAACGATTTCGATGCGATAATACGAAATGAAAAAAAAATTTCACTCAAAATTTCGTTTTTTTTGGTAAATAAATAAATATAACTCTTGTAATACGCATTTTCTTTTAATTCTGACTACATAAATCGAAAGTTCAGACAATTTTACGTCGGAAATGACTTGTCTTGATTTTTTTCAGGACCAATTTCACATTAAATAGAGTCGATGAAAAAAGTCTGGAAGAAACGTCCATTTGGGACTTAATGGGTTAGGATAATTTGATATTTTTATTGATAGGTCGATCTAAATATTTTAATGATAAACGTTTCCTTTATCAATAAAAATATTAAATTATTAGTTGTTAATGAAATATTACACATGCACTTTTAACGATAAGCGTTTCGATTTATTAAAATAGTAAAAGTTACTGTTGTTTAAAATTAATAACTTCCGTACAAGTATAATTTACTACTACTGACTCATAGTTTCAAGAAGGAATAAAGAGGAATAACTAAGAATAAGCTCTTATTCCTCCTTATTCCTTTTTATTCCTTATTCTTTTAACGTGCGAAGACCCATAGAATCCAATAATGGCATGGTAGTTACATGTCTTTATACCTGAATATAATCTTTAAAGGATCTAATAAAAATATTCAGTACATGCACTCATGATGTACTATTCAGATTGTTATTACACTTTTCTTTATATTTTAATAAAATAATAATTTAAATAATTAATTAATATGAACTGTAAAGAGCACATAAAATATAGTTTAATCAGTCATATATAAAATAATCAGTTTAAGAGGTTACGTTGTCAGTATCAGATAAGTATCTTTTTTAGTATTATCCATAATTCATACATACATTTATAATGCTTTAAGAAAAATACTTTGTGAAAATAAATATTGTTATTTTAGGAGTGTACTACTAAATTGGATTGGATAAAGGATAAATAAAAACAAAAAAGTTAGAAAATCTTTATGTATTCTATCAAAGTACTGTATAGTATTGAGTTGGATAAATAATGTACTTTAATCATCATCGCTATCTTCATTCATTGATACTACTGTTTCATCATCAAGAACAAATTTTGACAAAATCTCTGCTGGTTTTAATATTTTTGAAAATCACTATTGTCACATAAGCACAATAGCCTACAGTACGGTTTTCATTTGCACAATCACAACAATATCTTAACATATTTGAAGGTCCGATTGCATTAGTTTTGTACTCAATGAAGCATTTGTAAATTTTACTATTAATGAGCCTAGGTTGTACTTGAATCATTAATATATTATGATTTTTTTTCACATACAGCAACTTTAACACACCGTCTTCCTGTAACATTTCAGCCAGGTATGAATGCACTGTTTTAACTGGTAGCTACCAGTAAATTGAATTTTCAAATTTTGCATCGTTAATTTTGGAAAATCCATAATTTCAGTAGATATTATCTGTTTGAAAGGTGTTTTGTGACGACTCCATTTATTACATAAAACTTCCTCGGCTAACGAATGATTATCTGTATTACGTGCTTTCATGTTACTGAAAATTTCATCTACCATATTGCTATCTGAATATAGCTTTTTTTAAAACTTATTGTGTAGAAAGCATGCAATTTTGCAATAATTTGCTACGTCAGGTAACATTTTATTATGAAGTTTTTGATCTAATAATTTAAATCTTGTTTTTTAGAATTCCATGTACTGCTTCCACAGCATATCTAAGTTTTGTGATAAATCTTGAGTCATAAGACTCTTGAGCAGTAAGTTGACTCCTTTTTCTTTTCAGAGCTGGCATTAACACCTTAAATCCTTTAGATTCTAGAAATCCTTTTACTCCTCGAAAACCTCTGTCAACAATAAATGTATCGCCTTCTTGTAGCAATTTTTGTAAACTACTTGACTTATTTATAATGGATTCCATTATGGTAGCATCATTCTTATTAGCTGAATACGGCCCGAGCATATCTACGATATATTCGATAGTTGTGCATATGGTAAAGGGTTTACATACGGGAATCTTCTTTTGTCCAGAATAAGATCTTTGATATTCATTGTTTGAAAGTTTCTGATGTCTGATATACGTGCCATCAGATATTAACATCAAGGTGTTATCTGTATTATGCAATATTTATGCCATTATTGATGTATGGTTCTCAATTAAATTTTGTCTTGTCACGACACCTAACCCAAAATATTTTGGGATCTCTCTCGAATGTTCGCATCACAGACTTTTTATATCAGTTATACATTGTTCGTTTTCAATAACAAATATTGAAGCAATAGTGTTATTATTATTTAATTTAATATTTTAACATTTTTGAGAACTTTAATATATGTGTAATAAAGCCCTAATTTTTTTTGATCCGCCACCTAGAACTCGAGAAAAAATTCACAAAAAAACCTATTTTTAGACGGGCCTGGGTAGTGTAATTAGGTTCTTGGTTTATTCTCTCGTTGTCTCATGAAAGTAAGAAAGTCCGTTTATTGTTCGTGATTACCGTATTTTTGGAATTTTGTTAAGCAATCTTCAATATGTATTAGTTTGAAATGAGTTAAGCATTTTTCGCGACATTTTCATAGAATTGATTTTTCATAATAATTGTATTAGCGTCCACAACGTTCAATTGTATGTATTCCTTTATTTTATTTAGTCGCTTTTTAAGTTCATCAGCGTCTTTTTCGTAATTTTAATTAGCTTGTTCGTAACACGTACAAAGATTGTTAAATAATAATTCTTCCGAACTAGGATTCCGAACTGTATCTGTTTGTCAGTAATCTTTTACAATCTAACCAGGTGGTAGGTTTATTAGCTACTAGTAAATCTAGCGCTTCTCCGCGTATTTTTGATTTTATAAGAGAAAATAGCGATTCATCAGTTCTTCACTAGCATGGAAAGTCTCGATGAATTTATCACACTTTTGCAGGAAATGAGATAAAAATCTCGTTCCACCTTCGTATATGGGGAGCACGTCACGATATATATATAATCTCAATTTAAATTGCTCTAACGTTACTGCAGCTATTATTTCGTATTCATTTGTAAAATCGGTCAATGATTGGTGGACTCGAAGCTTGACGTGTGTACTGCGACGATGGGGCTAAAACACCAGCTGCTTCCTTCGTCAATGATTTCCATGCGGTTAGTTAGAGGAGAATCCGAATTTTGCAGCCTTGCAGTAATCCTGTCCGCAGCGCTAGTTATCTTATTAGTCGTGAGAGAGCCCGATCGCAGGTGATGGAACAGACTCAACGAAATAAATAAGGTAAATAGTTTAAGATTCTTTTTATTGGCACACGTCTTTTCTGCTTGGATGCTTGACAGAGAGTAACCCGTCGCCGGTAAGAGCGGGGTATTGATAATGATGATGTTCAATTGTCATGCTATTGTCTTGCTCATCTTCTTTGTCTACTAGATTACAGTAGCAGCTGCACGATGTTTCGTCTCTTGGCATTCCACCGAGGTGATAAGACAGTCGAACGATGGACTGTTAAAGAAGAGATGCTTGGAGGCTGGATCATATAACTCGCGCGCCTGCAGATCATTTTTTCTTTCTCGTGTCTTCATAAGAACTGTAGATATAAACGTACTTTACATGTGATAAAACAATATCAGTAGTTAACGGTTTCATATTGTTAATATGCTTGTTTTGTTATGACTTTTAAATTAAACTTATATGCAGCATACACTGATTTTCCCCAACTATAAATAAGGAAGCATACGGACTTAAGAGGTAAACATACACATTGACCATCCAGCGCCTGCAGATTCGCTCAGCGCTCTGCTCGTCAACTATGCGAAGCTATGTGTATACCGGGCAGTAATGTGAGCATTGAAAGTGCAGCGACCGGGCGCTTGTGCTAAGCTGTATAGCGGCTATATACATGGCCCGTTCATGCAACGCTTCTTTTCATCGATTACGGCAATGGTCGCTGCTCGCGAGTAACGAATCGGTTGGCCTCTGTTATGACCCAATTTCGTTGTACGAAGTACTAGTCCAGTCGAATAAGACTTGGACACGCGAAAAATTAACCATTAAGAAAAAAAATATAGGCATGTAGTGTGACGTTCCACCGTCACGGGGTAGTTCCCGATAGCTTTCAGTATCGGGAATAGTGTCAGAACCTAGCTAGAGCGACTAGAGAGACTATTTATTTAAAATATTGCCCGCCCCAAGCGTATCAGGGCAAAGGAGATATAGCGCAGACGCACAATGGTCTCCGCTCATCGCTACCCTGATACTATGGTTTTAACCCGATGGATCTATCTGTTCCATGGGATGATGGAATCGATCGACCGGAAAAATGGGGAAAAATTTTCCTTACTCCGACCGCAAGTGAGCGCGCAGTGGCTTACTTGCGGCAGAGCAAGTACTTGCTTCAGTGGATACGGACGGGATGGGTTCGGCAAGGATATTTGAGCTGCCTTACTCGCATCGACTATCGCGCAATGGATAGACTATGGAGACCTTGGGTATCTCACTCTTCCAGGTTCGATAACTGACACAATGTCATGCTACCCAACTAGAGAGCACCTCGTTAAAGGTAGCGAGTTCGTAGAGAAAGCGCAATGCTCTCTCTACTTGCGAGAACACTCAAATTAACTTAAAACTAATAAACATATAAGTACTGCAGAGGCCTTCTATCTACTGCCGCGCAATGGACAGTAGACAGAAATTAGCTTACTCTCTTCTCACGAGGTCTGATGGAAAAGTGTATTACTTTTCCACCTTGCTCATGAAAAACCCAATTACGGGTATCTGGTTTGTCGAGAAAGCGCAATGAATTCGAGCGCGCTTTTATGGTCTTCTTGGGGCGCGGACATCTGGCGATTTCCCTCTCTGCTTCAGGTGTTGGATTGATTGTCACGAGCATCTCGCGGCTTGGTGGTGTGCGCGCGTGTGTGTGCTCGAACCGCACATCTGGCGCTCGCATTCCTTCTCTCTCGCACTCATTATATCTTAATCTTACGTTTCGATTTACTTATAATATATTATTTCGCTTTTAATCGAATAATACTTTCATTTTATTATTTAAATTATAGTAATCTATTAGTATTTAGTTATTTATGCAATTATAATATGCATTATTTGTAATTAACTTTATTTAGTTTATTCTAGTTTAGTTAATTATTTATTTAGTTTATTCTAGTTTATTTTAGTTTATAACACTTTTGTGTGTTACAGTAGAGAATTGAAATCTAAGTAACGCGTACTAAAAAGTAGAGAAATCAGAGGTGTGCGTTCTTCAAGAAAAATTCGCAATGCCGATAAAACCGTTTTTTGCTTATATCTTAGATAATTATTATTGGAGAGAAAATCAAAAGGGTGCTTTTTTTTCAAAAAGACCTACAAGGATTTATTTGAAAATTTAAGTCAGATTACTAACTTTCGCGTAGAATGCAAAAAAACTGTCTAAAATCGACCTTTTTTAATTTTTGCAATAACGGCTTGAAAAGTTAAAATTCACTTCAAGTATGTTTGACATAGGTGTAGAAATGTGTGCTAAAACTCAGTTCTGTAACTTCATCAGTTTTCGAAAAATTGCATTTGTTGATAAATATTGACCTTAATGGTTTTCTAATAAATAAGGATTTGGGTAGACCTACAGCGCTAGAATCTTAATGTTATCTTAACTAATGTTTTGTATATATAGATTTCATGTTAATTAGATTTTAATTTGTTGTATCAGTGTTACAATTTATTAATACAAATTTCTGATTTTTTAATTTTCTCCAATTCTAGATGATTATCTACAACTGGAGAAGTGATGTTAGATTGAATGAGGTTTCTTAAGGTCGTTAACATAAACTTCATTCCGTCGGTTGGAATCTATGTCTTCTATTAAATAAACTACCGGAGAGAGAATTTTTATGTCCTTAGCCGGACCTATGAATTTCGGGGACTGTTTCGCAGCGAAGTGAGCTTAGGCAAATGATAAAACATAGTTTTGTCTGCTAATTAGATCTCGTTCCGCAAATTTTAAATCCCGACTATTCCGATTATAATATAAGGGCTTTTCGTGACGGCTTCTATTCTCCGCTGATACCACTGATCGTCTGTACTAACTAGCGTGATTGCCGAATCGGGATAGCCTTCCCAGGCTCGGGACAGGGCGTCTGGAACTTTAGGCAAGGTTCCTTTCTGATGAATGAATTTAATATCTGTGACGTTGCACTTTGGTGGATCTTCAGGTAGGGAATAGTTCGGGTTTCCCTACGTACCTCCCATGAGCCCCGTGTTGCGTCACTCAGAAGGAAAGAAACGAACCCGCGTGGTTCTTCACCTGCTTGCTCGGTCTCGTCCGAGGGGGTCAGCCGAGCAATCGTTATCTGGGGGCAGCGACTAACGAAGCCAACGATGATCCTCTTCGGCTCCTAACGTAGTGGGGGATGGTTGCGCGAGGCGAACAATTACGGAAAACAATTACGCTATTCTAGCACGCCACATGCCAGGCGGCAACCAGCAAAAGAAAAGAGTTTAGTATGAATCAAAATGCAAGTACGAGAAACTAAAGTACGGCTCGACAATAATCATGAAATCACAAATCAAATTAAATTAAATGTGCTGCCAACCATCCGTGGAATTTGCTGAAATGCCCGAAAAAAGGGAGGGGGGGGGCGGGAAATGTCGCACGCACAATAAACGCTAACACTCCAATTTAGCTCAACACAATATTTATTGAAATAGACGCCGGGTCAGAACAAGCTTTCTACTCGTAGGCCGCATTGTCTCCGACGTATCGCGAAGTCGAAGGTTGGCTCCCTAAATGGCCGCCACACTGTCACGAGTTGCAGCCTTCCCGATGTGGCCGCTAAGTCCAACGAAAACAGGCAAAATGCTTAAGCCGTAATTTTGGTGGCACTAAACCGGTACCGCTGTTCCGTAAACTCTGTAGTCTGAAGACACCGGACACCTCACACGTTGCGAAACACGAACACGCACGTCCGTCCCGATAAAACTCGCGAGAGCACTCGCGCGACTCAAACTCCCTCGAATATTCCGAATGGCTGACACCACTGTTGAGCCAACAGTGTTAAATCTCTCGAATTGAAGCGGCTTCTACTCGGTTTCATCCTCACGTCGAATCTCCCTCGAGTTGAATCCGTCACGTCGATGTCTCACACTAGAAGCAAGTAATGTCGGTGCTGATCCGTGTCACGTCCTTCGTCGATGGGATCCGGGCAGCGAGTGAGCAGACGGAAGTTTTCTCCTAGGAGCTCGCGAAAGCGCGTCTCTCCCGTTCTCACTCGCGCTCGTGCCTCTAATCCGATCTCTGTCTCGTACACCGGTGATTAACCTAATCATTTATTAGCGTAGTCTGTTTTGGAAAAGAACCACACTAGTCGGTCGGCAAATCACCGACGAGGTGATCCACTCGAGACATTTTAAACTCACAATAACCGATGTTGGAGAGGGACGGCCTATCTCTATAACATATAAACGCAGACCCTCCTCTGTCCCGAATATGGCCCGTACCATCTCGATAAACGGTTATACTGCACGGCAGCCGTCGCGAAAAACCTAAACCGCGCGCCGATCGAACAAGCCGTTCGATTATCAATAAGGCAGGCTTGAGTCGTCATGCGCCGGCGCGCAGTCTCGCGGTTTGATTATCCCGAAAAAGGGTTTACACTACTTCGGCCGCTCTCTTCCTCTCTCTCTCTCTCTCTCTCTCTCTCTCTCGCCCGTGCTGCATTCGCGAGTCCCGACGTCCGGGTGTCCGCGTGCGCGATCTATCTTCCTCGCCTACCTCGGCCTCTGGGCCGTCATCCGTGACGTCACGCGTACTGGCGGTTGTCGGTTGCTCGACTCCTTTCGCTGTCGTTTCTCCGGCGGTTCGACTCATACGACCAACAGATAAAAGAGGAAAACATCAGGTTAGTGGGCGGTTTATTTAGTTCTACAGTGCTTCGGGAAAATGCTTGGAGACTCGCTGCCCAGGGCTGGGAAAATCCATCCTCGTCGTGGAGGTTTTGACGATTCCTCTCTCATGACGGTTTTCTAACCGTCACATATCATACGCTTGAAGCGTAATATTCCATCTCGCTAGCCGATCAGTAGGGTCTTTGAGATTATTCAACCACAAAAGACTGTAATGACCGGTAACTACGGTGAATTGCTCACCTTGTAAATGCCCTCTTAACCGATCACCTACTCACAATACAGTCAGACACTTTTTTTCTGTAACGGTGTAATTACGCTCAGCTGTCGTAAAAGTTCTGCTTACAAAGTAAATGTGGTGCTCCTCTCCATCTGTCTCCTACGACAGGACGCTAGCTATAGAAAAATCGCTAGTATTCGTCTGAAGAGAAAAGGATAATGCTAGATTAGGGCCTGCTAGAACAGGGGCTTAAGTGAGGGCTAGCTTGAGCTTATCGAAGGCGCTCTGTTGCACCTCATTCCAGTGCCAGCGTACATTTTTGCGCATCAGTAGCGTAACAGGAACTTTACACTCCGCTAATTCGGAAATGAATTGTACGTACCACCCAATCATACCAAGGAGCCTTCTCGGTCGCTTGAGATTAGTCAGAGCGGGGTTCTCTAAAATAGGACGAATCTTGTTGGAAATCGAACTTGTCGCAGTTAATTTGCAAATTAAAATATCGCAACGTGGTCGAATCTGTACGTACGTCCTTACGGCATGTGAATATATTGGTATAAGCCTCTGCCTGGCACTGAAAAGACCGTAATCTCCTTACTTTCATACTTGAGAGGTATCTGGTGATTCGCTTGACTCAAAACTAATTTTGAAATATATTTTGCAGACCTTAGTTAATCTAAAATATCATCCATATTTCGGAGAGAATACGCGTTTGGTAACGCTATTCACCTGTATATAATCTATACAGATTCGGTATTTGCCATTAGTCTTCGGCTCGATGACCGGACAATTACACCAAAGACTGTCCGAAGGCTCAATTATTCCTTCAGTGAGCATTCGATCTACTTCCGTGTGAACAACTTTAAGCATTTTTGGCGAATATCGTCGAACTCGCTGGCGAATAGGATCATACCCAACCCTTGTACATCGATTCGATGTTTGGCCAGCGTCGTCACACCTAAGCAACTAGACGTTGCCGGAATTAATTCATATAGTAATACTTCTAATCGATTTTGCTCGATTTGTGAGGCTGTAGCTAAACCACATATGCTTGCTATCACTGGAAAACAACTCGGATTCATTCCATATGGGTAAAACTGATGCACGATACCTCTCGGTGTCCACCAAGAGCCATTCTTGTAATCAATTTTTAGCTTGAAGAGGCGTTTAAAGTCAATAGCTAGGATGCATTCATAAAGGAGGCCATCAGTCGTTGATTGTTGCCGATCAGTTGTTGATTAAAGCCTGGATAGTTCTGGCTATAAGCTGGATTATCTTGCACAGTGGCTTGATGTTACAAAGTGCTAGAAGAATTAACTAAATTGCTCGAATTGAAATTACTAGAATTCGTTGAGCTAGACTGATTTTTCTAGGGGGATTTATTGTACCGCGTGCCTTTCTTCTTATTGATCGCCTTCTTTCCTTGACCTTTAGAATTATTGCTATTCTGGTTATTTTGATTATTGGAGTTCATATTCGCCGAATCCTCTTGAGGTTTTCCTTGTTTATTACTGTGCTGCACTGCTAGCGGGGCAATAAACTAAATGGGCTCGTCGGAAAATTCAGCGGATTCATCTCTCGTCGGAAACAATGAGACCAATTTATTAGGGCGCTTCCTCTTTGGAGCAAAATATGCTGAATTCGGAAATGAAAATTCTTCAGGAAAAGTAGGGGGGCGATATGCTTTATCTTGCAATCTTCTTGTCTCCTCATTCTTTCCTAATCGCTGAAATTCGGGGAAATTATCGAATGTCTCTCTAGCGATACGCTCTCGGTAGCTAGGGTGCACATTCCTATAAGCCCTATTTAGTTGTCTACTGGGCACATTCGAGGCTTAACTTGATCCATTAAGTATCGTAGCTTCGATAGATAAGAAGAAATATCTCCCTACGGACCCTGAGTACGACATTCAATAGCCTGTTTCGAGCGCTCATGCACTTCCTCTAGAGAATATTGCAAGCGGAATGAGTCGGCGAAGTCACTATACATACCAGTGAGAATACTCCCGCCTGAACCAATACCAAGTTTCTTCGTCAATAACTGACGGTAAGGCTTTGATGATGTCTTTTAGGCTTAATCCGTATGACTGTTTGCCATTTACTAAGTAACTCGCAAGTTTTTTCTTGATCTACTACTAGATTGAGGGGCTTGATTATGAAGATTAGCTGAAAAATGAGCTGCTTAATGAGGCGGGGCCACGGTAGTAGAATGATACTGGGGATTTCTTGCCAATTGATTTGGAGGAAAAGACCGATTTTCATACTGAGTAAATGGATCGGTGTCATTATTCCATGAATCTTGGATTATTCCTGTGGAAGGAATAGGCCGCGGTCTCCCTCCTACCGACGATTGATCCAGCGAGTAAAATGATCCTAGAGATCGTTGAGTATTCCTTTCGGACGGAGGTGCACTGAAGCTATATGTGGTCCGAGTAAATACCGGGGCGAATGAATTAATTCCTTCCGTAGCTTTGTTGGATAATCGTATACCATACCCTGTGTGAGTAGGTGCCGTTACCGTGAGTGCATTGCTAGAGCGAGATAATCTGTTTCCCTCGGCATTGGGCCGTATAGGAACTGGCCTATGTGTCAGTGAAGGTCACTCACTTCTAGGCCAGATTATTTCATCGCCTCTCAGTCGCTGAGAATCCATGTGTGATGCATTTATTTCCACTTGAAAGAACAGTGACCGCGAGGAATTACGCTGCGAGTTCGATGCGATGTGGACTAGTATCGCAGTAACTCTGCTCCAATTATGGCTAGAAAAAACTCCAGCGACTACGGGTGAATTTCGCGGATTTATTGGCCTCACATTCTTATTCGTAGAGCTAGGCGATTATATATTTATAGGGTAGTAGGTAGTACTATCGAATAAGTGTCTTGAACTTCCAGCCCTAAAAACCGCTACGTCTTGTGGTAATCTATCCGCTCAGGCTGCATTCGGTCGATCGTCAAAGACCTCTTCAGATGCTTGCGGAATAGGACTTAACCTTTAGAGGACGGGAAATCCAATATAGTGGCTCGATCCGTGACAGACACTTTAGCCACATGTATTAACCGATATTAGATACTAAATTTACGCATTTTCTTAGAGAGATGGATCGTTCCAAATTCTCGTCCTCTAAAGGTTAACGAATATCTGGTCGATTGCGCTCGAGGGTTCAGACCGGAGTTCCTAGAAAAAGTTACGCCGTCTGACGGTAAACGCAAACAGACACGTTTATCTTTAATTATTCGAGATTTGAGAAGTAAAAGTCTTAAGTTGGCCTTGCAGAGTAAGCAGATCCCGAAATCGGTTCATCGTCTGGCCAGTCTGCAACCTTTATGCCACTATTCTATGACTAGATCCATCAGAAACCTTGAATTCGATCGTGTGCTCCTCCGCACTTTTCTGGACAGACAGGCGGGAGATAATGATTAGGAAAATTTGTCGCGCTCACGTGAGGAACGAGGCTACTTCTTCTGCTTCGTCATGGAAGGCGTCCCAAGAAGCTGCCTCAGGGCCATAAAATTTTGTAAGTTCATGCCTCTCTAGCCTGTCCCTAACCAAATGGGCATTATCATCTGTATTTAATCCTATTCTGTTACAATAATCGAACACCTTTCCGTCAGAAAGATCATGCAAGACTCTTCGTATTACTCTAGCCCTGTCCGATGGCTCTGGGTTCCTCAAATCTTCTTCATTCAAAAACGATGATGATAAGCTCCAATCTTCCAGATTCATGGTGAAATTCTATACGGAGTAACGTACCGAAAAGTATGTATTCTTTTATTCTTTTTATCACAGCTCAGGAGTTTTAGCACGATCCGTTTATATGGCTTGAAAAGAAAACCAAATAAAACTAAGCAGCAAGCTAGAAGCAAAATTCTCTACGTAGTATAGCATGTAGCAAAAAAAAATAAAAAGAAAAGTATCTTTCTAGCGAAGACGGAATTAACCAAGCAGAAGGGAAAAAAAATATAAAATTTTGTCGTGAACTGGAGGAATTGAATCACGTCGACAGCTAAGTGATACAAACACAGGAAACAGTATGAATCCGTGAGCACTTGCTATCCGACAGCAAGGACCGTGAGCACCAGTTCATACTCTTGCACACAAATTTTATTGAATTCGTCAATACAAATTGGTGAAAACTTTCCCTTTGCAATGGTTTAAAATGCCGAGCGCACCGTCAAGATTCTTCAAGAAATTTTCGAAAGTGATCGAGCATCCGTTCCAAAATAATAAAAGGAAGATTTAATGATAAAAGTAAAATCCTGAATTCCCAAAATGATGCCGCACGGCACTCGTGGAATATCTGCTCTCCCTCCAGTAGCAGCTATTATTTTACGCTTGAAATGAAAAAATTGGAAGCAAACCAAAATAAAAGAAAAACTTGAAACCGCGAACAGCGCTGCCAATTTTCTACAGCTTCAGCTGATGCTCCTTTTCATTGTAGGCCTTACTGTAGCGGGAAGTCACGTAATTTAGTACGCCACGCTGAGCAAAAATCGCACACAGTACTTACGGATATTTTTACGAAATCGTAAATAAAATACTACCTTCTATTTTATTTTAGCCGGCAATACAATTTTTCACTGCCAATACAAAAAAAAATATTTTTCTATTTATTATTTATAAAAAGAAATTATAAGTCGCTTGAGGATAGGGAAAGCTGGAGAAATAAATTTTACAAATAGAATTGGATACTCTTATTATAAGCAAACGGAAAAAGTTTACTTTGCTCGCTTACGCTTACCTTGAGAACGTAGATTTTTCGAAGAATATTGCACCTCGTTGCTCGTGAACACCACGTGAATTTAACACCGAACTCAATTAAATTAGAAATTTTTCAATTGAATTTAGGATTAATCGTAATTCACTGAAGTGCTAGAAGGACACATGTAATCTTGAGCTAGTTATTTAAAATTAATTGATCTTCTATTGCAATTATCAGTTTACACGTTTCACACCCTTTGCACTTTTCATAACCGGCGAAAAATTTTCGAACACGTGTAATCTCGAGCTAGATACATTTACGACACAGCTACAAAAATTAATGCAGACTTCGCATCCCGATCTGCGTTATATTTATTTTCCGTTAAATAATTACACGAGAACCGGCCCAACGTTGCAGGCGTTAATTGTAACGTCCTACTGGGGGTTAAGGTAAGAGTTCAAGAAAAAACCAGGATATAAAATATAAAATCTTTAATATACTTTATTCCCGCACAAATGCGACAAGGCCAATTTTCGAGGCACCAGCCGCGAGCTTTACGCGACAAATTTAATATAATAGGCTTCAACCGCACATGGACAATACGCGACTAGCTTACCGATCGAGCTAGAGAAATGAATATCAAGCTAGAATACATCGTTAGTGGGGGTGAAGCTACAACTATCGCGAGCATACACACGCAAGGATCCACAGGAGATGAAAAAGCCACGTAGCAAAGACCAGCATCATGAAGGCAACTCGCTGTAGCAGAATTCTCTCGCAGTTCTCGCTCAGCTCTCGTATTCTCGGCACGCTTTCCGACGTCTTTCGCAACAAGTATCCATGAGCCTCGGCGCAGCATATAGGTTCCGTATCCGACCTGCGCGGAGGATCCTAACAAACAGGTCAAGTCAGTCCCCGGCATCTTGCCGCGTGTAGCACGCACTGCTTGTGCTCGCGAGTCCAGAGAGGCTGACGTCTGCTGGCTGCGAAATTTCTCCGTGTCTGTTGATTACTGCATTACACAAATACTGGAGTTGCGGTTGCTGGAGTTCACAAGACCTTTCTACTGGACGAATCGTGTGGAGTACATTTATGGAGCTGGAGTGATCATCTAGACTTGATTCAGGTGATTAATTATGTGTACTTCCTTCGTATCATAGTTAGATGTTTCCTAAGCTCCAAACAGTGGTTAGAGTGTGTGATGAATGCAATCCTTTCCTTCCTTTTTCCTGTCATTTACGTATGCTTTAATGTTTCATTTTGTGCTAGAGTAGTATCTTTTACTAATTTCCTATGTCTTGTCATTTGCGAAGCGCTGCAGTGATGACTACTTGTCCTCACTTCTCTGGCTTGCTGATGCTGCGGGGAACTCCTACTATGCGAGCCTGCTTTCCATCGATGGTATTCTGGTGGACTCATGGCAGCTTCTGCTGAGGCTCTTCCTGCCCACTAAACTCTTGGAAGCTCGTTTCTATGTTACTCTACCCTCTGGTGGTGGAGCTTTGGGATTCCATTATGTTGTTGCCGAGTACTGTGGAGTGGGGAAAAGCATTTATCTGGGTAGCTTATGAGGGGATAGGTTTCCAGGCGGTGTGCATGCTTTCGTACAAGCTATCTTTACGGTATATCTCGTTTTTAGACTAGACGGGGGTGCGGATGTGCGTTTGGAGTTCTCTCAATTTAGCCCCATGCTAGGTGCTATCCGAAGACTTCCTATGCCTACTCAGTCACCGAGTGCTGAGTTTAGTAAGTTCAGCCTATTTTATCTTAATTTTAGTTCTTTTAGAATAGAGGATAAGTGACTGGCGGGATTACTATATCACAATATACATATAATAATCATTTACTTCCCTTCAGGACGTAACACTATTTCTGCACTAATCAATCTCGAGTTATTTAGTTGAAAATCTTGAAAGAGAGAAAAACTTTCTGTAGAAAAATATCTTCAGCATCCTTAATTGGACTGTATAATAATCTCATTACATATCAAAGTTTTCTAAGTTATAAATAATATGTTGTGATTAAAATTGCAAAATAAAGAAAAACTAATACAGCTTAACATAAGGCTTTGAATAAATTCAGAATTTTTAGAGTATTTTAACATTATAAATGATTTACTTACAGGATATATCGCTGGAGTCCCATACTGAAATCCTCCAGCAGGCATAATACTGCCCCCATAAAAATAAGCATAACCAGGAGGAATAGCATTCATTAGAGGCTGCTGATGCTGTGTTGCTGTCTACACAAAAAATAAAAAATATTCATAAGCACTTTTTCAACTTGTAAGAAATTACAATAAGAAAATCGAATTATTCATAGAAAAAGAGTAAATCAAACTATTTTCGTCGCTAGATCGCCAGAAAGAACAATACTAGTAAAATAACAGTTACTATTATTCAATAAAACCGGTCTTCGATGGATTGTAAATCACTGATATTACGGGTCCAAAAACTAGCATGCACCTGCATTTTAATATTCAAAAACTATATAAAATAAGGTATTATTTGAAATGTTCATTTCTTAAAAAGTTTTACGTATTAGCCACTTTATTTTTGAATTGTAAAATAGCTTGGAACTGGTAAATTTCGAAACAAACACTAAACAAAATCAAGGCGTACGAGTAGATAAGCCAGATTGGTTCTGTCTTACCCGACCTCAGTCTCTTGGGTGGGTCAGAAGTAACCCGGGGCGTCAGGCTCACCCCCGTGCAGATAAGCCAGAAGCAGATCCCCCCTCCCGCCACTGGGCAAGAAACGGCATAGCATTTTGCGTGAGCTAGACATAGATTTTTGCAACCCCCTTTCCGCTGCGGATCAGCCCAGCATTTTACGACTCCTCGCTGAGCATCTATATTTATCTATTACTGTAAAGTTACTTATAAGACTATTTATGGCTTTTTATAACCTTTATAATACTAATTATGAGACTAGCTGTGGCTTTTTATAATCTTCTATTTCTCTTACCGATGGGAACATGAAGAGAACTCCAAGAGCATAAAGTAGCTTGATTCGTCCTAGAAATGGTCCAAGTCGTGAACTTCAAAATTAGTTTCGACGAACATCAATTCGCACCTATCTTTATTCCCTAAGCAACAACTTTTTTACTGCGTGTTAAACGCTATGGGGTCTCGCCACTTAGCGCTGGGTAAATGGAGCGTACTTCAAGAACAAAAGCAGCTGGATTTGTCTAATACTTTTTCGAGGAGTGCTCGTGGATGCGAGCTGCAACGGTTGCTTCAGCCGGGCATTGACTTGCACCTACCTGTATCCCGTAAGCAACGCTTTTCTTACTATGAGATGAACGCTATGAGGATTTCACCAGCTTACGGTGGTGCCCCGTACTACTCAAATGAATATATCTGCTTGTTGTGATACTTCTGAACCGAATGTAGAAAGATTATAGCATAATTGCTATAATAATTAATGTGATTTTACATTATATAAGTTTCAATAACTTTTATGTATTAACTAAATGTTCTCTTCAATAATATCAATGCATAGACATGTAATTCCAAATTTCTTTAACACATTTCTTTTTATAACTTTTATGCTAATTAAAGGGAGGCGGTAGCTACAGTTGCACGAAACACTCACCTCACCGAGTGGCGCTGTTGTCAGGTGAAGAAATCCTGTTACAGCAATACATTTGGTTGAAATATATAAATCACAGGCACTTGCAGGGAAAAAACACAGACAAAGGCATTGCATATTGCAGTGACGAATCGTTTACGATGATCACATGGGGAAAATAACGCGTAAATAGTACGTATAGTGCTTAATGCAGCCATGAGGCATGCAATGAATCACCAAACATAAGAATAACATTACTGGTATATCTATACAGGCCATTAAAGGGAAGTAGAATAAGCTCTACGGCATTGGATAAAGCGGAAAATTCTAGGTGAAAAATCCTGTTGTAACTTTTCGATCCGATCAATATTCATTAAGTAATCATCTATTGAAAATTAGCCGAGCGGGCCAATCAGGAGAGAGCTACAGCAGAGAAACTCGGCGCTTTGCCTCCTGCTATAGCCCTCTCCTGATTGGCCCGCTCGGCTAATTTTCAATAGATGATTACTCAATGAATATTGATCGGATCGAAAAGTTACAACAGGATTTTTCACTTAAAATTTTCCGCTTTATCCAATGTCGCAGAGCCTATTCTACTTCCCTTTAGCACCCTGTATAGATATACCAGTAATGTTCTTCTTTTGTTTTGTGATGCATTTCATGCCCATGGCTGCATTAAAGACTTTACATACTATTTACGCGTTATTTGCCCCATGTGACCATCGGAAACGATTCGTCATTGCAATATGCAATGTCTTTGACTGTGCTTTTTCTCTGGAAGTCCCTGTGATTTTTATATTTCAACCAAATGTGTTGCTACGTTTATATCTGTCTGAAATCTTAGAAATATATCGATGTATAGATATAGTAGCCAGTGTCCCCGGATTCTAAATGTATGTAATGTTTGTGGAATAATGTACCTATCCCTTTGTAGCTGCCTCTTTTTATTTTCTCCATCCACCTCACAGACTCTGATATGTGCGAGCATTAATGATACTGTTAAATAGTAATAAACGCATATAGTAATACTCAGGAATAAATAATAATATTATGAAATATTTCTGTATACGCGCGGGAATCTGCGCGGGTCCTGGACCCGGGCATACGTATCTTTCTGGACGCAGCCGATCACAATGTAAACCGTGCTTGTCTCTTCCACATTTAGCGATACTAACGCCACTAGCTTTCCAAAACATTTCTTAATGTAAAAACGACAACATAGATACGATTAGCTACGAAGCGCATTAGTTAGACTCCATCATCGGCGACTTTATTTATACACCTAGACATCGAGTATGTCCGATTTCTACACCTAGACACGAAAAGCTACGGAGCGCATTACTTAGACTCCATCATCGGTGACCATATACACCAAGACATCGAGTACGTCCGATTTGCACACTTTGACACGAAAAGCTACGGAATTTCTGCTGAGAAAATTCTTGGGGAGTCAGTAAAGACAATTTGTGTGTTGTTACATGTTGCAATACCCCTTAATTGCGTCCTTGTTGTTTGCACTTTGGGCACACGTAGACATCGAGTACGTCCGATTTCCACGCCTTGACACGAAAAGCTATGGAGCGCATTATCTGGTTATCATTATCGGCGACCCTGTACACCTAGACATCGAGACGATCAAATTTCACACCTAGACACAAAAACCTACGGAGCGCACTACTTAAACTCCATCATCGGCGACCCTGTACACCTAGGCATCGAATACGACCGAATTCCACACCTAGACATCGAATACGACCGAATTCCACACCTATACATAATTATCGATATACACACCTAGACAGAGTATGATTATATTATATTAATTTACAATTTTTTTTCGGCATTTTCGAATATTTTATTTATATATCTATACATACAGGATGAATCAAGACCATCTGAGAAGCAGATTCCTAGATATTAATTGTTAAAAGTTTGTAAGATGAGCCAATCAGCGGGCAGCTATAGCGGGCGGCAGAAGCGGCAGAGAAATATAGAAAGGAGAAGCGCGAAGAGGTGGAGAGGTGCGCTCGCCCGGCTCGTCGCACGCGGTCGGAATTCGTGCAATGCTTTTTCAATAAATGTATTTTCCAAAACATTCGGCAAGCTGTTAATTGATCAATTTAAATTATTGTGAAAAATCATATTTTCCAAAATTTTTATTGATTATGTTCGTTGACTCTTTTATCCTCAAAGATTAACCAAGCATTATTGCTTACCTAAAATAGTATCGTATTTAATATGACGAATGTTTTAGAGATATTATTTAAATTCGAGTGATTTGAGCAATAAAAAATAATTGCTTTTTCGTAATTTAGTTAGATTAAAATCTCATTTTTTAAAACTCTTTTAAATTTCAAACAAGCTTCAGCATTTCAGTTAATAGACATCGTTTATTTATGAGTATTTTTGTACATTTTTTCCTAAGTATTATTTAATCTCTTGATTAGTGTATTAGTTTTAATATTAAATGTGTATTTCTACACTTTTGGTAGATTCTCTAAATTTTCTGGATCCTTAGACGTTAGCGACATCACATTTTTTTATTATGAAAATTTATGGTTATCCTTTAATGATAGATCTTTAGTTCATTTTTTAATTCGATAAATTTGTTATCAAATAAATATTAAAATAAGTAAACACATCGCAGTGTGAGTTAGCGCTTCAATTATCTCTGCTGTTTGAGTTTGAGAAATATTCGAATTTTGATCGCCGGTAGTGCGTCATCACGGACCGGAAAGAGGATGATTCCTTTCTCATAATGAAAATTTCAAACAAGCTGTATTAATGAACGCATCCATCTTTTTTAATAAAGTTGGTTTCAAATGAAAGATAAAATTCATATCCCTATTTTGAAAGGTAGAAATCGTTACTTGTTTAAGTTTTTAGTCCTAAAAAGTCAATTAAAATTTTTTTGAAGGTTAAAACGTACCATTTGAAAGTATATAGGGTCGCGGTGCACTGCCTTAGGCTTCGGCTGCAATGACTCATACTAGCCAACGGCGCGCTACCGCGCGCCTTGATTCATTAATGCTGTTCCAACTTCAGTAACTTTTAGTGGTCTACCATCCCCTACTTTAAAAAAAAAACTGGTTTGATCAACAAAATATGATTCATTATTAATTATATGGTTCGAGCATCCACTATCCAAAATCCAATCTACTCTTTGAAAATCACTCATACATACATTATTACAATTTTTCTCTCTACTCTCATACTTATACTCTCTTTCTATATTCGAAAAAAAACTCTCGTTTGTTCGAATACTTGTTTCTTCATAGTTAGTAAACCTTGCGTTTGATTGATACCATCTTCTGCCTCTGGATCCATTGCCTCTCTCGGTATACCCTCTACCTCTGTTGAAATTTCTCTGGTTGTAGTCGTTCGCTCTGCCGACATTGTTGAAATAACCTCTCGCTTGGTAACCGCTGTCGTTTGATCGTCGTTGAAATTGTTGTTGTTGTTGCTGCTGCTGTTGGTGATGATGTGATTGTTGTAGATATTGCTGGCCTCCTCTTTGTTGTTGTTGATATTGGTGTTGTTGATGTTGGTGCCGTTGCACCTCCTCTCATTTGTGTTCTACACTCTCTTGCGTAGTGCCCCTTTTCGCGGCACCTATTACACTCAGCATCATGAAATTCGGATTTAAATGCACTTGATTTAATGTATTAGAGTATTTATAATTTGTTTCATTCATATATATTTTATTTTTACGTAATCACATGTGTTATCTTCATCTTTTAATGTATCTATTAAATCACCAAGATAACTGAGCGAATCAGGTAAAGTTTTTAACAAATAGTCAAGTTTTTCAGTTTCTTTCACTGTGGCGCCTGCGCCCTTAAGTTCATTGATTAGTTTTCCAAATTCAAGGAAAAAGGTACTAGAATTTTCAAAATCTTTTAATCTCATTCTATCGAGTTTATTTCTCACACATATCTGTAGAAAGGTAGATTCTTTCAAGTAAAGTTTATCAAATTTTTTCATTATTTATATGCCATATCTTCGTCACCCACGAACTCTAACTGTTTGTTTAATATACATTCAGTCTTTTTATCATTACTATTTATTTTTCGTGTCACTTGTTCTTTTCATTTTTTCCAGTCTAAAAATAATAAAATGCGTTTTTCCCACAAAGCGTAGTCTTCGCCGTCAAAAACCGGTACCTTCACATCGTCCGCTTTCGTCATTTTTATCAAGTTCCCTGACACGTATCGTTTTACAAGTACACCCTTTAATCCCCTTAATCTACTCGCATCTCGTTCAATTTTAACTCAAATAGAAAAATTCTTGTCTCGATAAATCATAAATTGTTTATTCTTTCGTTAGCAATTCTTATTTTTATGTTTTTTGTAGTTTAATAGCTCTTTTCTCACTTATCACAGTTTCTCACCAACACGTGCACTTATAACTCTGAATTTTATATGTTCAATTTTCCATAATTCATTCTGCCATTTCACAGTTCCATTGTTTATATAACTTTTATCAATCCATGTGGTGCCACAACCTCCTCACCTTTACTAAGCCACACTCTGCTACCATGTTAAGAATTGCGGTTGGATTTTTTAAATAAACTAATAGTCCATCTTTATTTATTTATAGAATAATAATGTAATGAATATTTATTCATTGTAACTTATGATTGTAAAGATACATGTGTATTTCGTATCGTTTGTATAAGCCATCGCGAGATGCTCTCTCTCTCTCTCTCTCGAGTTACATGACTGACTTGCTCTTCTCGACTGACTACTGCGCACGCTCTCTATTCACATACATGATACACCAGCTATAAATAAAATTAAATAAATAAAGGCAAATAAAATTTTAAAATATTTTGATAAATATTGAGCTATGGTAGTTTTTGGGATTGCTGATTCTGGGATCAGATTTTTGTGATACAAAATAGCAGATACAATTAAGCGGATAAAATTTTGATATGGTTTAACTATTGAAAATATTTTAATAAAAAATGTTTACGCATTTATAAATTAGATCAATTACGGAAACAAACTATTGTCACATGGCGCTACTGTTCTACGCCACTGTCTCTCTTTTGGCGCGCTCGCCGTTCGAGCAACACACATTGAGTTGTCGTCCCGAACGATGTACACGCATCTCATTACCAAGTCTGTTTTATTAAATACACATTAGACATAAAGAGACCCTCTTCATTTCACAAAACCTACAAACAACTTTATAACTACTACCTGTACTACTATCAGAACTACTGCTCGAACTAGTGCTGGAACTACTTCAGTACTACAGTTCAAGTAACGCCGCAACTTTTGCCATAACTATTATACTACTGGAAAACTTGTGAAGTCCTAAATCTCACAATAGGACTAGTATAATCTAGGTAGGCTAGTGCTCTACCGAAATTCTTGATTCTTGTATTTTGGATTTATTTAAAAGGTTTTAAATTGGAAATTCGAGAGATTGCACTTACGGTGGATTCGTTGATATCGGGAAATGGTTGTTGAAGTAAACAGGATTTTCTCACTTTTGTATAAGTTTAAAATAATATACAGTTTATTTAAAATCGAATGTTGAATTATAAAAGTTCGGTTGAAAAATACAAAAAAATACAATGAATTAAAAAATAGAATGTATGTTTAAAACGGTAGAGAAATATAATTGAAAATCTGTGGAGCTCGGAGCGTCGCGACAGATCGATCTTGGGAGCACGGAGCTTCCCTGCAAGATCGAGTACCGGACTGTGATAGCCTGTAACTGACTTTTGTTGTGCTACTTTTTCCCTTATAAAGGTTTACAAATGTGTGTCGTTAATTACATCATTATTGACGTGTATACGAATTATAAGTAGGTTGCTTGTTTTGAAAGAAAAACGAAAATGCATCGTATGCATTTCGCAAATTTATCGTTGGTATTTTCGATTGACCACTGATCCAGTTTTTTGAACATAAAAGATACGTCGTACGACGTAGCACCTGGGGGACCGAGATGCTGCATATCGGTACGATATCAGCGTAAATTAGAAATGTTATCAATCGTGAATCGATTACATGAATATTGTACAACTTTATATACCCATAAAGAAAACGGTGCTTATAAATAAACCGGAATGTGTGATATGATATTTGTAATTATTCTATTTATTTTATTTATCCTATTTATCTAAAGGTTGATAGTTCTAAAGTATTTTGCTTATATATATATATATATATATGTGTGTGTGTGTGTGTGTGTTTGTGTGTTTTTGTAGAATGACATTTGAGGAGTTTTGTTATTTAAAGTTGAATAAATATTTTTTTTTGTTATTGTTTCTATTATTATTTTACTCGATGTCTAGAGAGAATATATTTTTTTTGTTTATTGATAAAGTTTGTTTTTGAGGTAGGTTTAGGATTGGTGGTCTTTCTGGTAAAGGGGGTAGATTTAGGATTGGTGGTCTTTCTGGTAGAGGGAGTGGTATAATTGCATGAGTTATGCTGGGCT
>UELU01099181.1:0-18837 GCA_900490025.1 Megastigmus dorsalis
CAACAATATACAAACTCCATGTACCCACTACATCAACAACCAAAACACAAAGACCTAATAGTCCTAGATGAAATAGTCTTCACGGCACCTTGCAAATGTGATTCTAGTAAACAACATGAAAGGATGTTTCCACACTACAGAGAAACATGTGCAGTTGGACTCACATGTCCAGCAAGGCTTAACAAAATGGAAAGAATTATTTTTGCAAGAAATAAGAACGCTACAACACACACATTTACAACAGCAAGAGCCATGCTTACAAGATATTGGAGATAGAAGAACAAATGAGGGATTAATTTCTATCTTGCTTGATCTAATAACTCTAGCTATTGGAAACAAGTGGGATGGAAATGCAATATAAACCAAAGTTGGTTATTAGTTTTTTAGTTTTTTTTAGTTATAATTTTGTAAACCGGACTGGCGAACAGGAAGAAATTCCTCTGCTGGGTTACTTTTGTAATGTACTTATACTATTATTACTTTGTAATTTTATGTACTGTTCTCTGGTTAAATAAATAATAATAATGTAATAATTTTATTCTGTTGCATATCCCGCAATTGTGTATGTGCACATCTCAATGATGCCATCGTCGTCTTCGCTGTAGCTGCCAAAAAGTTCGCGAAGCTTTGCCTTTTTTACGAGATTTTTGCTGGCTTGATCTTTGGGCTTTGACATGGCCTCCACCGTCCTCAATAATTCATCGAATTCGGGCATACTCTGAGCCGGGACCACGGCGCTGCTTCCGTCCTCGAAATTGTGGAGTCTAGCCCGTGACTGCCGAAAAATGTACCCCTGCACATCTCTGCACTTTAAAGGATTCGGAGCCAACTCCAAACGTTTTAAGCGGGCTTGTACGGGGGTTGAGCTCTAGGGTGTATCTGCATCTGGCATATATTGGGTTGTGAGCCAATTCATTACTATGTCGACCCTATGTCGTGCTTCCGCTCTCAGCTCTTCCTTTTCGCTGGCTTGTCTTTCTCGGTATTGTTCGTATAGTGCCACCATCATCTCCCGGTGTTGTCGCTCCTGGTTTTCCCGCGATCGTTTCCCTTCTTCCTTTATCTTTATGATTTGCTCCTGGAACCATTTCACATGCCGGATCATCTGCTTCCTCATCTTTCTTCGCTGTAACTTGTTTGGCATCTTGAATGTTTTTCTGAAATAAGGTCGTAATGGGGAAGTATGAAATTTTCCTTTTTCGACTACATTGTTAGGATGTGTTATCAGGAAAGAACCATTATTATACTTTTCAGCTATAATGTAAGGACCTTCATACAGAGATAGGAACTTAGCTGTAATACTTTGCTCGATGACTGATACGTTGCATGCTTTTACGAGTACCCAGTACCCCATATTGTAGTCAATCATATTCCGTTTTTGATTGTGTTTCTGTGCTGAATTTTCACTTTTTTCTTTTAGTTTTTTAAATGCCCACATAATTTTTACGTTCAAGTTCAATTTTTTCAGGTTTTGGATAATAATCTATCCATTTTTCCCAGTATCTACTTGGTCTTTTATTATAATGTAGTTCGTATGGAGTCATTTCGATCGTTTCTTGATACGTTTCATTTAAACGTGTTTGAATAAATGGAATCCTCGTTGCCCAATTGCGAAGTTTTTCAATGGCTAGTGTTCTAAAAAACCGACCTAATTCACGATTTATTCTTTCGATTATATTGCTTTGTGGGTGTCTGTTTTTTATGTAAATTGTGTCCCATGGTCTGTTTGTATTTTTTTCGGTTTTCCGCATAAATTGATGTGTCGTTAAAAATTTTATTTATAGTTGTTCGTGTATTAGCTTTAACTATTGGGTATAATACTACGTATTTAGAAAATACATCTATTGCTGCTAATGTATGTTTCACTCTCCCTTTTGATGGTGGTAGAGGTCCATAAAAGTCTATTGATACTAGTTCGTGTATTCCTTCTGGTATTATTGGTCTGTATTCTGATGCTGAACTTAGTGTGTACACTTTATTTCTTTGACAGCTATCACAGGTATTTATTAATCGTGCAGTAATTTTCTTTAGTTTGGGAAAAAAAAAATTCACAAATCATTTTATAGCATTTATAAGGTCCTATATGTCCATATAATGCGTGAGTTTCTTTGATTAATTTAATAGCTAGTTCTTTTGTTCAAACTACTTGTAAATTATTTTTTATTAGCAATTTTCCTTTTAGTTGAAAATCTCTATATTTAAAGTTATTTTCAAGCCTTGTGATTATTTCCTTCCACCTTGGATCAAGTCTTTGATATTTATCGATGTTTTTCATTTTAGTTGTTAGTTCATTATGTGGTTCTCGTATTAAGAGTACTGAAATCGGAAGTTTTTCAGTATCTGATTTAAATAGTTGTTCTCGGATTCTACGGATTAATGTATCAACAAATACATTTTTTTTCCTTCAATATATTCTACTGTTAAATCGTAATCTTCTATTTCCACTAGCCATCGTGTGAGTCTCCCGTTTAGAAATTCACATGAGCCCGAAAACGACAAAGCTCTGTGATCTGTCTGAATTTTGATCTTTGCTTCTAAAATATATAATCTAAATTTTTTAAGAGCCCACACTATTGCTAACAATTCCAATTTTTTTGTGAAATAATTTCTTTCTGCTCCTTGTAGTGTTCTACTAGGCACGGTAATCATTCTTGGCCGTCCACCTTCGTCCTCTTGGCAGAGCATTGCACCTAGTGCTTGCATACTGGCATCTGTAGTCAAAATAAATGTTCTATCTCGTACTGGATGATATAGTAATATTTCATGGCTAAATAATTTCCTTAAATTGTTGAAAGCAGCTTCTTCTTTTTCTCCCCATTGATATTTGTTTTTTCCTGTTATGCACAAGTACAATGGTTGCGCTTCATGTGCTATTTTATTCGTAAATTTTGAACAAAAATTGATTAATCCTAAGAAGCCTTTGATTTGTTTCTCATTTTTTGGTATCGGAAAATACTGTATACTTTCTATTTTCTTAGGATCACGTTTTATGCCCTCAATCGTCAAAATGCGGACCAAGAACTTCAATTCTTTTTTGCAAAATTCAACTTTTTCGAAATTCACTGTTAGGTAGTTTAGGGATATTAGGTTAAAAAGCATTCTCAAATGTTCTAAATAATCTTCAAAATTACTTGAAATACACATCCAATCATCCACAAAGTGGATTACAAAGCTCTCAAGTCTATTTAATACTGGTTCTGATGCCCTTATTAATGCCGCAGTGCTTACTTTTAGACCAAATGGTACTATCTTATGTTGGTATGTTTTGCCATTTATACGAAATGCAGTGTATTTCCTGGACTTATATTCTAGAGGAATTCGCCACCAACTAGCAGTTAAATCTAGTCCGCTCATAATTTTTACATCATAAATTTTTCTCAATATTTCGTCTAGTACTTCTGGATAACCATAGTCATCTTGTAGATACTTATTGAAGTTTCTTGCATCTAAACACAATCTCACTGATCCATTTTTTTTATAACTACCACGACTGGATTAATATACGTACTGTATGACCTTTCAATTATATTATATTTTAACATTCTCTCTATTTCCATGTCAAATTTTTCTCGATGTTGCATTGGAATAGGATAAGTTTTTGCAAAAAATAGTTTTTCATGTTTTAAGATTAATTCGTGCTGGTATAATAAAAATCTGCCAGGTCTATCGTTAAAGATATGCCGATATTCTTTTATTAATTGTTATAAACTGATTTTTTTTTATTCGTTGCATGTATCTAACTCGCGAATTTTTTCTTCAATCTTTTCATCTGTAAGCTCATAATTTAAAATCTCTGTTTGTTCAATTTTATCACTATCACATATGGCCACTTGTACTTTATTTGATTGCTCATATATATTATTTATCGTTTCGCGTATTATACTAGTTACTTTTGTTTTAATATATATTAGGATCGTATTATCTAATAATCGTATCTTCCTTTTTACCACATTTAATTACATACGTAATAAATTCTGTGTATCTATTTCTACAATACATTGTTTTACAAGCTTTGGTATTACGATAAAGTTTAAAGGGATTTTTATATTTTGTATTTCTACATTACTCCTCATTTGTTCCTTTAGTAGAACTGATTTTTCCCCAGTAAAGCCTGTGGCTTTTGTGCCAACTAAAGATAAAATCGGGCATTGCCTAAAACTTGTGTCCTTGTATCTCCTATATAGGTCTTTTAATATACACGTTATCCGACTGCCTGTGTCAATTAGGGCGGATATATATATCCTTTCTATCTTGATTATGATTTCTGGACATATATTCTATTGTCGTTTTTTTTCTTCTTCTTCTTCTAATAAAAATTCTCTTGTATCATCGAATATCTTTTTTATACTGTGTTTTAATTCATTGCATATTTCTTCAGGATTATTCTGTATGTTCGTTGCATCAAAATCGTTTTGTTGCGTATCCGAGGCTTTCGATGCAACGTTTATTCGTTTCCCGTTTCTTCTAATAACAATTGCTCGATATTTACTTCATTAACTTCAACTGGCCTCCTTCTTGTATTTTCTGTGTTATAATTACGTGTTGTATCTTGTTTGAAAGTATTATTTTGTGCATTTTGTGTTTCTATAATTATTGTTCTGTCGATTGTCGTGATATCTAAAATCTAGATTATTATTATTATATGTACAACTTCTATTTCTTGTATCTTCACGGATTGGAGTAGATGATCTGAAATTAGCTTTGACCCCCACTGGATGGTTGGTGTTACTCGTATTTTCCCGTCTCCAACTATTAATGCCATGTGATGCAGTGCTCTTTTCAGCTAGTTTTGAGTTATTCTACATTGTTTATACCTCGAGATATTACTGATTGTTCCATAATATCATCAAAGTGTCTCGAAAACTTTTCCACGATTTTTGCTATGCTGGGTATATCATCTAAAGTTTTGACTTTATTATATATATTTGTTATGTACTCTCCCCTCGTTAAATTTGTGTCGTTTCTGTGATATCCGAATTCTAATTCTCTTCGTATTTTCGCCTGTGATGTGCTATCCCAATATTTATTCTTGAAAATAGCTTGAAAATCCATGTAAGAGTCAATTCGGCCTTCTACTAATTCCCACCAATACTGAGCAGGACCCTTCAGTGATTGAGTAATTATGTACTTTTGACTGACGCCATTACCCATTATTTCTATATATTCTTTCAATTGCTTCAAAAAATGAACAGGCCTCTCCTCTGGTTTTGCACTAAAAGTGGGTAAATCTAGCTTTATCTTTCCGAACGGAGTTGATGTTGGTGTCTTTATAGATGACACATATTTAATGAGATCATCTCTTGTTTCATCCAATTTCTCTCTTAATGCATCTTGCGTCTTACTTATCTTCTCTATTCGTTGATCGTGTGAATGAATAGATATCGTGAATCGAGTATTGTGCTTCTCCATCCTAAATCTTCTTTCGTTTAGTTCAGCTAATGATTTTTCTTTAAAATTTATCCTCCCTGAGTTTTTTAATATTGAGGTGCTATTGCGTACGTCCACTTCCACGAGTCGCCGTTCAAAACCTGAGATTTTGTTGCAGTTTTGTTTAATTTCTTCTATCTGATTTATTTTTTTTTTCAATTTCTGATTTGGCCCCCGCTGTCTATTCCTTAATTCAAGTAGAATTCCTTGTATTTCCGCTATTCTGTTTGTAGATGACGTTACTATGTCTGGAGATATGTTTCCTTCAACTTGCGCGGTATCATTTTCGATCCACGGTTGACTATTATTGGCCAGTGGTGATACTCCGGAAATATTTAATAAATTAGTTCTCCCTGATTCTGTTATTCGTTCAGCTCTCCTTGTTGTGCTCCTAGTTGTAATTGTCCTCTTCACGCCACCTTGAGTTCTTTTTACACGGACATCATTTTTATTAATTTGTTATTGCGTTAAGATTTTTATTTGATATTAAAGATCCTATTTTATATCAATTATATCGTTTCAACTTAATAAATGTTTTTACTACATTTTCTCTTTTATTTATTTAAATTTGATAGAAGTATTTTATTTTTTTATTAAATTTCAATTATTTTTAATTATTTATTTTTTTTACCTTAATTTCTCAGTCCCATCAGGGGTACCAAATGTAAGATTTTTTTATTTATATATATTAATAAAGACTGAGAAAAAGGTAAGGATATGGAAAAAATAATGAAATGGTATATTTATTTATAAAAATAATATGAATTATTTATTCAGAGTAAAATTCCTGCCTATTTACTGATCACGAATTGTACAAGTATAAATTGCAGTTTAAAATTATACAATTTGTATTTTTGAATTTGACGCTCAAATCTACAGTCGGTAACTTTATTCTCTAGTTGCTAGAATGTATCTTAGATGTCGCTCGATCTAGACCACGTGTTTTCGACTTACTCTGACCGATCAGCTGTGTCAATTCGGATGTGTGTTAATGTGTGCTGCACGAGTGTTTGACGGTGTCCGTAAAAAAGTTTAAAATAAAGTTCTGGAATATTTAACGTATAACTTCCAAGTCATTGTGCTATATACAGCTTTTGTACTCACCGAAGCTGTTATGGTCTGGACATTATTATCATTGGTAAATTAACTTTTATTTCAGTCCTTAATTTAAAATGTTTTAAATAATTTGTGCTCAATACTTTCTATGGTTCATGAGTAACCTTAAATATACAAAAAATATACTTAGATATGATTAGAAATTATTTTTTATAGTATATAATGCAATAATTGGGGATGGTCGATGGCGCCGCGTACGGATAACACATGTCCGTAGTGAGTGCTGATAAAAAATAGTAGTTAATAAAGAAAAAAGTGTAAGAGAAAAAATAAGCATTGGGAAAGTATTAGTATTAAACTCAAGAAGGTAATAGGCAATAAAGTGTAAAGAAGGTGAAAGTAATAAGAGGAGAAAGAAAGGAAAATGAGAAGTCTAAAGAGTAGAGGTTAGAACGATATGCCGGTGTTGGGAAGGTCGAAAGGTGTGACGTCAGGAACGAGGTCACATACGCAGTCACAAGGGTCACCAAAAATGACGGAGAGTATAGAAAGTAAGGATACAGTAGAAAGACTGACAAAGTGTATAGAAAGTCTGAAAGAAGAAATTAAAATAACTGTAGAAAGGAACGACAAAAGAAATGAAGAGAGATGGATAGAAATAATGACGGAAATAAAATTAATGAGAGAGAAACATGAGAATGAGAGAAATGAATGGAAAAAAAAAGAGGAGTTACACTTGATAATTAATAGGCTATAACGCGGCAAAGAAAGGAAAGAAAGAGAAAAAAAAGAAAGAATATAGTAATAAAAGGAGTTGATTTCGAATATACCGATCTGGAAGATGCAGTAAGCAATTTTCTGAAAAATAAAGTTAAAGTAGAAACGAAGATCAGAAAGGCATACAATATTAAGTCAAGAGAGAATAGAAAAATTACGATAGCGACAGTAGAGAGCGTGGAGAAGAAGAAAGAGGTTATGATTAACAAAAATAATTTAAGTGAAGCGAAAATTTATATTGAAGACGATATGACGTGGAAAGAAAGAAAAATACAAAATAAAATAAGATGGCAAGAAGAAAAAGACAAGGGGGATGTACATGAAAATGTGTGTGAATAACAAATGGTTGAAATGGAACGAACAGATGGATAGGTTCGAGAAACATTTAGAAAGAAGAAAAAGTGAAGGTTCAAACTTTCGGCAAGAGTCGGCTTGGAGAAAGATGGACAGGGTGGAATAAAAGTGTGTTATTGGAATATAGCAGGAGTGAAAAATAAATGTAGTGAGGTGTGGGAGTTTTTAAAGAAATGTGATATCATAGGACTCACAGAGGCTTGGGTGGATGAGAAAGAATGGAACTGATTGAAAAAGTATCTACCTAAGGAATATAATTGGAAATGCGAACCAGTTGTAAGAGAAAAGAAAAAAGGTACAGCAATGGGAGGTATTATTTCAAGAGTAAGAAAAGAGTGTAAGGAGAAGGAAGAAGCAAAATGTAGTAAGAATATAGTGAATAGAAAAGTAGATATAAATAATCAGATTTGGAGAATCATAACAGTGTACAGCAAGAGCATGAAGGAAACTAACAAATTCTTGAAAGAAACGATAATGGAGAGAAATGAAAATAATTTGATGATAGGAGGAGATTTTAATGCACGTACGACACTGAAGGAGATATAATTGAGGAAGATGGAAAGGAGAGGTACACGAGGAAATCAAAGGATAAGGTTGTGAATAAGGATCGACGATTGTTAGTAAAAGAATTAAGTGAAAGATGCTGGATGATTGTAAATGGGTGCGATAAGATGTCAGAGTCAGGCGAATGGACGTACGTAGGTAAAAAAGGAAATTCAGTTATATACTATGCGATTATAAATAACGAGCATATAGAAAAGTGATAAGTTTAACAGTAGAGGGCAGATGTCAATCAGATCACTTACCACTAGTAGCGGTGATAGAAGGAGAACGTAAAAAGAGAGGAGTAAACAAAGATAAAGAAAAAATAAAAATAAACGTTTGGGCAGCAGATAGAGTAGAACATTATCATAAGAAATTAGAAGAATGGAAAAGTGTTAAAATAGAAAAGAATGAAATATGGAAGGAAATAAATAATAAAATACATGAATCAAAGAAAATAGAGGTAAGGAAGTGGAAAAAATGGGAGTTAGGTCAAAGAGTATGGTACAATAAGGAATGGAAGGAGAGAAAAAGACTGGTTAAACGTAAGTTAAGAGAATTAAGAAATGAACAAGTAACGAGAGAACAGTATTTAGAGGAGAAAAAAAGATACAAGGAATGGTGTAAGGAGAAAAAGAAAGAATATGAAAAGGAAGAAGAAGAGAATAAATGAATGTCAAAACGGAAGCTGAAGTGTGGAGATATATTAATAAAAGAAGAAAAAGGTTTTGAAGAAGTAACATTATTGGAACAATGGAAAAAGTATTTTATGGAAAGTTTGGAAGGAGTAGAAGAAAGAAAAGTATTGAAGATCGATGAGGAGGAAAATGTTTGGAGTGATGAAGAGGAAGAAGAAGAAATTACGGATAAAGAATTTGAGAGACAGGTAAATAAATTAAAAAAAGGTAAAGCAGTAGGTGAGGATGGAATAGAAAAGGCAGCGTGGATATTTGCTACAAGAGAACTATCGGAAGCATATAAAAAGTTGGTAAGATTATTGGAGGCTATAAATGAACTTGCACCGTTGAAAACTGTAACTCCTCGTAGAGGAAAGGCCCAAGCTACTTATCAACAAACGCAACGCCACGCATAGACGGTATAAAAGAACTGGGAGTGCCGCTCTACTGGACGAATTTCTTCACTTGCGCAATGAGGTTGAGGTGCGCATAGATCAAGAGCCTAACTCCTTTCTTAGTAACCAGCTTTCTGACGATCGTGATCATGGGAAGGATATTTGGAGTGAAATGCGTAATCTTGGCCTCTTGCTTAAGAGCAAGAAGGAGCTACATGGTTTCACCCCGGACGAGCTCAATACACACTTTGCGGGGATGTCGATCTCGCCTAATGAGGACATAGATAGCGTACTAAACATCGTACAGTCTGCATCTGATGATGGTTTTGCATTTCATCCTTTAACTTTTCCAGATGTAGTTCTCGCCATGTCTCACTTTACATCTCAGGCGAGGGGTGTAGATGACATACCGCATAGTGTTGTGGTGAAGTCTCTGCCAGTGTTGGGGAATTATATAGTCCGTTTATTTAATTCCTCCTTTACTCAGGGATTCTTCCCGAGTGCTTGGAAATGGGCGCAGTTAGTGGCCTTAAAAAAGATTTCTACCCCATCTTCAGCTTCTGACTTTCGTCCTACTGCCTTACTATGCTTCCTCTCCAAGGTACTCGAGAAGATTGCACACTCCCAAATCACCAACTATCTCTCCAGGACCGGCATTCTCGATCCTTCACAAGCAGGGTTCAGACAGCATCACAGTACTCAGACAGCCCTGCTTAAGCTTACTGATGACATACGAATAGGCATTGAAAGAAGGATGATCACCTTGCTGTTGCTCTTCGAGTTCAGCAAGGCGTTTGACACCATCTCTTCTTCGAGACTGTTGAATAAACTGCGCGATCTCGGGTTCTCGAGGTCTGCACTCCTGTGGATTAAATCGTATTTACAAGGTCGTACTCAACGCGTATTGTCTAGAAATAGTTGTTCCTCGTGGGTTGAGACAAATTTGGGTGTACCACAGGGGTCGGTCCTCGGGCCTTTACTCTTCAGTCTCTATATCAATGACCTTAAAGACCTCTTTGATGGTGCACATTCAAGCACCTGCAGATAAACTTCTGGAGGGAGTAGCTTGCCTGTCTGATGCGTCACGACTGGTGTTCGAATTCCCTCCGTCTCAACTCTGGCAAGACTAAAGCAATTTTGTTTGGCTCTCGTAAATATGTTAATGATTTGGTTACAATGGGTTTGCCGGACGTTGATGCGGGGGGAGGAGCGCTCGTGCCTTTCTCGTGAGTCTCGGTGTTACATTAGATAGTAAATTAACGTGGAAACCGGAGGTCGATAGTGTAACTAAAAAAGCAAATAAAGCCCTTTATAGCCTGCGGTTTATAAGGGCACGTACCACCGAGACTTTGCGCAGAAGGCTGGTTGAAGCTTTAGTCTTACCCCATCTTGACTACTGCGCTGTAGTGTGTCTTGACGCGTCCGACGAGCAGAGAACACGACTACAGAGACTTAATAATACATGTGTGCGATTCATATACGGTGTTAGGAGGGATGAGCACATCACTATAGAAAGCAACTAGGCTGGTTGCGTGTTGACAGTCGGAGGATGTATTTTGCCACCATCCTTATGTATAAAATCCTTCGGCTTAATAAGCCAACTTATTTAGCGGCATTTTTCCACAAACACCAGTTTAGGAGCACTAGCAGGGGTGTTGCACAAGAACTCTCAGTGCCAAGAGTGCGTACGGAAATTGGTATGCGATCTTTTCAGGTTCAATGTGCGCGCTTTTGAAACTCTCTACCAGGCAATCTGCGCAACCTTCCATCTTTGCGCGGATTTAAGTCGGCGGTCCACAAATATCTCCTGGAAATCGATTCCTAGTCACTCAGAAAATAAACCTGCGATATCTTAGGAAGATTAAGAACAAAAATAGTGACTTACACCTCGCACTAGGGGCAAGCAAATGAGATTCTGTTAACTTACTTTGTTTTGTCCCCTATACAATTTTATAAAGTGTGAGTGTATTTATTGGAGTGAGTGTGTATTGAATGACTGGGTTGAGTAAATGTTCTTTTTATTTTTAAATGTTTGTAAGTTAGATATTGACTGCTTTGTAATTTTATTTATTTGTATTTTTAATCTAAGACGCTCTGTGATATTACTTCTAAGGTTTGAGACATATTTTAAGACTGATTCTGAGACTGATCAAGTTATTATGCCTGTGATATCATAGAAAGACTGAATGCAATTTCCTATAAGACTGATAAAGCGTATTATTGTAAAAGTTATTATCTGAAATGTATTGTTATACTCGATTATTATGTCATTTTTGTATACTTATACAAATAAAAGAATATCTATCTATCTATCTCTCTCTCGGTAGGTAATATATACAGACGTGTTTCATATCTCTCTTGCTTCAAGCACTTTTTTACACCATTTTTGCGCTCCTTTGAGTGCTAGTTTTTTCAGAAAATCATTCATCAGTGGTCCCGGAAGCTGTAGCCGAATGGGCAATCCCTAACTGTTGCATAAAAGGGTTCCTGAGCGATTTTCCTGAAACGCTTTGCCGTTTGCTGCTTGGTTTTGCTGTAAACAACCTCAAGCAACGCTTCTTCGCTGTATACCTGTGCTTGTGTGTACATACCATACATATATCGTGCTAGTGTACGCATGTATAGCTTGCATGAGTGAGTGTTTAGTGGTCTGCTGTTCTTTCTTTCTTCGATTTTCTTTTCTTTCTACTAATAGTAAGATTGTGGCAGCGTCATGCGCGTCTGAACTATAATTATAATTGTTTTAAAAGTGTATTTAAAAGGCGGTTAAATATCTAAAACCTACTTATAGTAAAATTGTGGCAGCGTCGTGCGCGTTTGAACTATAATTATAATTGAATTTGTGGGTGTATTTAAAAGGCGGCAAAATGTTTAAAATCAACGATGCCAGCAATACTCTTGTGACAGTGTACTTCTCGTGTAAAGACAGTATTGTGGATATCAATGCGGGTTATTCCTGTGAGTCTTGTGGACAAAAGTTCCATAAAATCTGTTCAAAGCCGAAAAAAGTTCGTGACAAAAATAACAAGCTTATTGTCGCGTGCTCGGCATGTATTGCTGCTGCGAACCTGCAAGTACTACACATCAGCCAGCTATGTCTCTACGCTCGCGCACGCCATCAATTAGCTCTATACAAAGTGACTCTGGCTCCACGCAGACACCTCCAGTATCTCTTCTTCCAGGTACTGCTGTTACCTTAACCTCAGAGATTGATACCCTCGATACTGTAGAGGTCTCGATCAATACCAATTAAAGCCAACCTTGTCTTCTATTGCCGCTATTGGAAATGATTTAAAGCAGATCAACAGTAACATAAGCAAACTGAAGACTGATGTAAGCGAAATAAAAGGAACGACTGGACAGCTCTCTACTCGGCTTGAAACTGCGGAGAACTCTTTGAAGGACATTGAACAGAAGCAAGCTACATTTTAAGCTGATTTCGCAGCATTACAACATTCAGTTGAAACCATAAAGGCTAGCAGTATTTCTCAGGGTACTGGCAACGTTTCTGGTAATCAACTGCAGCAATTGAACTAGATATAAGTACTTGCTGAGCAATTACTCAATCTAACTACACAACAACAAAGTATGGCTCTTTCTTGGGTCATTGTTATTGGTGGTTGATCACCCGACTGCTTCACTGATTTTAAGTTAGCTGCCTTTGCGGTTGTTTCTACACTCCACTGCAACGTGACCACCGATGATATCTTGTCGGTCAGACCATTACGCGCTGCAATTTCTATTAGCAACAATAATAATAATCCAACTGTCTCAACAGCTGTCGATGTGCCGGATGCCACGAAGAACACTGACAGTGTTCACTCACAGGAAGGATTGGCGGATGGGTTGACTAATACTTCTGATGCTGGTTGTTCTAACGACACGACACGTCCACGCTACAGTAAAGTCTCGATGTTTGTAACATTAACTAGTAGCACACTGGCACGAGCTGTTATTGCTGCTAAAATAAAAAGGAAGACACTACACACTACGCAGTTGGATTCTAATCCCATCGCAGCTGCTGGAGTCAAGGGGCAAATTGCACCTGCACTTATTAATATCAATGAATATCTTCCACGTACGACGTATCAACTGAAGCCGCGTATGCATGCTTTTGCAAAAGACAAACGGTATGATTTCCTGTACTTCGTAAGAAATGGCTGTATCTATACAAGAAAGAAGAAAGAGAACGCATCGGTTATCATAAACACTGAAAGTGACCTTCAGGATTTTTTAGAAAATCTTCATCCACCGGAGCAAACGCAACTCAAACCATCGAGCAAAGGGAAGAATCAGCAGGGGTGAGTTTTCTCTCTTCTCCCTCCCCTTGATCATCGATCACTGCGATTGCTAACACTTTTATCCACTCTAATTTTGGTTCATCATCATCTTGCACACATAAAAAACTAAATGCTGGGGATGGTCTGCGGGTTTGCTGCTTCAATACCAACTTTTTAAAGGGTCACATAGAGATGGTGAGATTTTTCTTGAAATCTTGACCTTACTATCACGTCATCGCTGTTACTGAAACTAAATTAGGTACAACAAAAAAGAATGTATTTATTGATGACTCGCTTATTTCTCTTGAAGGTTACACTGTTTTTCGTCGGAATCGCAATACAAGAGGCGGTGGTGTTGCTCTCTTCATACATAGTTCTCTCTCTGATAACTTCATCTGCTCATCTACTGGGAAGTGGGCTGGCAAACCAGGTTTGCTAGAATATCTCTCTTGTGAGATTACTGATGGAGTTCCATCTCCAGTGTTTGTAGGTGTTGTCTATCGTCCACCACATGCTTCTTTCATAGAGGGTAGTGAGTTTGTTCTTGGGCCCCTGCTCTTCTTTTTGTATATCAATGACATCTCTCTCGGCTTTGATGCAGGCGTTTCTCATCTGATATATGCTGATGATCTTCAGCTGTATGTGCAGTTTCCTCTTAAGGAGTTGCAGCGTTATCTGGATCTTATGAGCAGACATGCTGAGTATGTTTTAAGCTGGGCCACACTTAATCACCTTAGGTTGAATGTTGATGAAACAAAAGCCATGATCTTGGGTTCCTATTTCTACCTTAATACACTTTCCAATATGGCAATCAGCGGTATAATGCTCAATCAATCTGTCATCAAAACTGAGTCCTCAGTGCGTAGTCTTGGAGTTTGGCTCGACTCGAAGTTAAAATGGAAGGAACACATCACTCATGTCTGCAAAAAGGCAAATACTCTACTGTATCGCCTTAATTACTTCAGGAAGAGCACAAGCCTCAAGCTACGAAAACACCTTATTGAGACTCTCCTATTTACCTTGGTTGACCATTGCTGTCTTGTATACTGTGATTGTTCAGGAGAATTGGACCTCAAGTTACAGCGAGTCATTCATTCTGGCATCCGATACATCTTCGGGTTGAGAAAGAGTGAGCATATTAGCTCTTACAGGCTCTCTTTGGGTTGGCTGACCACTTCTGGTCATAGAGACTATTTTGCAACTATTCTGCTTCACAAACCGTTCCGCACTGGCAGTCCACAATATCTTTTTTCGAGATACGTGTGGAATAACCCGACGAGACCTGTAAGGGGTGCGGTGAACCCGTTGACTATTCTCTGCTATTCATCTTCACTTCTTAGAAATTCATTGTTTGTCATCTCTTCTAAGCTCTGGAACAAGGTTCCCTCAGAGATTAGAAGTTGCTACACCATTAGCACATTCAAATCATCTATACACAATCATTACTTCTCCTTAGAGAGTGAAACTCCCCTTTTGTTTCAGTTTCATCTCTGATGCACCTGTGACACTATCGCGGCCGACCTCCTCTTCTTCGACCTCTTCTTCTACCTCAACCACATGCCAAAACAATGGTCCAATAGAATAGATCGCTATTCCTAGTGCATTGAGGACTAGTCTAATGTTGTTCTTATATATTTTTATAGCACTGCTTTTATTATTATAGCTTATTATTATTATTATCTTTATTATTATTATAATTTTTTTTTACTTGTTACTGCTCATGTTAAATACTGATGTATACAATCTACAACGTACTGTACATAAATAAATGAATATCTATTTATCTATCTATCTATCTCTTTTATTATAAAATGTAGATCCTATTAAAATTACCATAAACATTCAAAAAATTAAAAGTATAGTTTAAAAAATTAATATTAAGACAAAGACTAATAGTAAATCTGTACTTCTTAGAAGGTTTATTTTCAGTTCAATGTTTGATGCAGCAGTTAACTGGTTTTCTTCTGCATTGTAAAACAGTCTTAAATCTATTGGCGGTAGATAGTATTCTTGCGTTGAGTCTGGTCGTAGGCGCGTGCTGGAATGAATCCTCTTTTTTATAACGGCATAGCACCCTGCGGGTAAACTGAGTGTACCTGACTTTTGCAGTATGAAACGGGATGTTCTCCTTTCACAATGTGCCGTTGATTCTTGGGGTGTTGCCACTGCATAAAACCAGATACTCGGTGTTAATGTCTTTACCAGATAAGTGTCGTCCTCTTGCATGGTTTCGATTTTGCAGACGTGAAAGTCGTCTTGAGTTGATGCCAACAGTAATTTTGTCTCGCATACGAGTGGTATGTGTCTCCGAGTTTCGCCTTCACCTTGTGGTTCCGAGGGTCGTGGCACAACGAGATATTTCGACGGCGGTTAAGAATACGCTATCGTTTTTGTCCTTTAAGACGGCTATAAATTCACTCCTCGGTTTAATAAAAGCTGTAAAGCTTCTCTTGACGTCTTTTGTTTGAAACTTGGTAATGAAATCATATCGTATAATATATATGCTTCCCTGTTTACGAGCGAAAGTTTGTAGTTAATAAAAATGCTATCCTGCGTGCATACTACATGCGTCTGTAATACTTCTGAGAAATTTACTATTGCCATTTTGTCTATCTTTATTGGAGATCTTGCGACCCCTTCCTTTTCAATAATGCGAACTAACCCACGTAGGTGGTGGTTACTTAGGACTCATTTCTGGTTTTCGATCGCTTCTAATATTTGCGTATTGATCACTACATTTTGGTATGTGATTTGAGTTTCTGTATTTATTGATCGTGGTAGACTATAAAGTGTAGTTTTAATTGCCTCGTTTTCCTGCTTGAAGTGTACAACAGTAGTTGCAGATTTCCGATTTCCACATCCAGACGTGTGATTAATTTTGATGCAGCATATTCCACGTATGTCTGTTGATTATCGGTCAAAATTACTCTCTCTTGCTGTTTTCTCCTCATTTGACTGATCCTTGTTGCTATCTCGAGAGTATTGTTTCCATAGAGAACGTCGTCTTCTGAGGCACAAAATTTTCTTGTGTTAAGAATCCTTTTTGGTAAGTGCATTGATTCCTTTCTTAGTTCTTGTATTGTAGAGAGTATATTTTGCAATGTCGATTACTGCACAAAATAACTCAACCGGTATGTCAACTGCTTGGCTAGCCTGGATCGCCGTTATTATGCTCCAGTTTTCTTCGATAAATTGTAGGTTGCCCGCATTGTTCAACAAAATTCCCGGATTACTTCTTTCTTTCACCTCAATTTCCACCTGTTTTCCTTGGATTTGTGCCATAATAGAGAATATAAAGACGCTTCCCAGAATCATTTCTGCAACAATAAATTATAGATTCATAAATGATAAAACTCACCTTCTCTTGCTTCCTATGTAACGGACACCATTTTTTGTTCTAGATCCGTTGCTGGGTTATCTGAATGTAGTTCGATTGTCTTATTAATTAGATCGTCCTGATCTACTTGTTTCATAAAAGTCGCTAATATTCCTGCCAACTCTACATCCGTCATTGCCGTCAAATCATCTTCTCCGGGAGTAGCGTCGGTGCGCAGTTGCCTCCTTCCATTTCTTCCACGTTTATTATTCGCTTTGGGTCTTGCAGACGCTCCTCTCTTCTTTCCTTTCTCTCGAACCGTTCTTAAATCTGCATTTATCACCTGAACATTATACATCTCTGTATCTGCCTTTTTATAATGGGCTAATCAAAATTGAAATTTGTTGACACGACGTTTATGTATTTTTCTTCGAGTCGTCCTTCTAGCGTTATGCCTGTCTTATTACCTTCGTTTGTTTGTATGATAGTGCAGGTTTTAAAGGGATCACCTTTTTACACGCGGAGCACGTCACTGCCGGTAATCCTAAAATTAATGGCATGCTCGTTTTTGCTGTGACCATAGTATAGTTGAAACGGTTTTCTGCATTAGCTAATAGCACAAGATGCATAAATTAGCCGTCTGGCATTCATAGTGGATCCTTTCCTGGTGCCTAATTAGTTGCATTTTGTTATTTTTTTTTTTTTTATATTCGTGTTTCCTTTAACCCTTTCGTGCACATAAGAGTTACAACTATGGTGCAGGAAAACTATTTTCACTATAAGGGGTTCCGACCTGCGCTGAATCCGAATCTGGCGTCTGATTTTGAAAATTCAATATGGCGGATCCAATATGGCGGACAACATATCAAAAATATCAATATTTTGCGAAAAAAAAAATTTTATCGTATTTTACGTCAAAAAACAAATACAAATTGTTCTTGGTGTTTTTTTTATTTATCGCATAGTTTTCGAGAAAAAAATTCATAAAGTTTGCATATGACAATAGTCGACATGTAGGCTTCTATATGTTATTCCTTTCGTGCACGTAACAGTTACATAGCTCTGAATTGTAAGCCCTCACGAATGGAATAGACGGCCTCTATTGTCATATGCAAACTTTATGAATTTTTTCTCGAAAACTATGCGATAAATAAAAAAAAACACCCAGAAGAATTTGTATTTGTTTTTTGACGTAAAATACGATAAAATTTTTCTTTTCGCAAAATATTGATATTTTCGATATGTTGTCCGCCATACTGGATCCGTCATCTTGAATTTTCAAAATCAGATGCCGGATTCGGATTCAGCGCAGGTCGGAACCCCTTATAATGGAAATAGTTTTCCTGCACTATAGTTGTAACTCTTATGTGCACGAAAGGGTTAAAATGGTAGATCTTACTCTGATACCTGAAGTGTTGACCGGTGGTCCTTTTACGTGAGCTGTGTGAATAAAATATTTGTTAATGATATACCCCAAAGCGGATAACTTAAGGGTCAACCCACTTTGAACGCTCAAAAAAAAGCCTATTTTAGCGAATTTTTTTAAAGAATAATATTAAATATATTGGTATAAAAGTTGATAAGTATTGTAACGGGGCTGTTTTTACTGTATGCAGTACCGGTGTACTGCACACTCCTACCTTTCCTGCACGTTGCAGCGGGAAAATCTACGAGTGATTTTCCCCGCTGATCTGGTAAAACGGCCGCTGTACAAACGCGAGACTCTCTTGACGAGTCCCGCTTTCCGTTGCTCGGACTTATTCTATCGTGAGCACCGTGCTGTGCTCACAATACCAGCTACTCAGTTATTGCACAGTGGAAACGCTTTTCCACTGTGCCCGCGGAGGCGGCGGTAATCGCGGGAATAATAGGGACAAGCTACACAAATAACGAATGCGGAAGTTAAAGTAACAAAATATATTCTGCAATATTCTGAGTATAATTCCCTATACAATTTAACCGCGAACCGAGAAGGCTAAAACGCGGGAACACACACACACGCACACCTGCAT
>UELU01099182.1:0-10931 GCA_900490025.1 Megastigmus dorsalis
GACGTCGCGTCATTCGGCGAGATACATATGCAGAGAGGAGCGCATAAGAGTGACATTAACTGATTTCGAAGCCTCCGGGATAATTCGTCGCCAATTACTGGGCTCTCACCAGATTGCGTTTCGAGGCGCTTGCTGAGCCGCCGCTACAACCAAGTGCAATAATGGAGTCGACGAATCGGTGTAACCGTTATAGTCTTTTATCTCTCCGTACAGAGGCGTGGGCCCGCAATTTTTCATGCTGTTTTTCGTGAGCTGCGACAACCTCCGTTCACCTACGAAAAACTTGACTTTGGTCTGCACGACTCGCAGGGCTGCAACCTGTGCATCAAAGATATACCGACAACTTTTACATCTCAGTTTGTCGTATGCGTACATGGACTCGCGTGAATGTGTTTCCAATCCGTGTGAGTGCGGTCTCGCACGCGAGTGTATGTGTGTCTGCGCCCGCGCGTTAGCGAACGAGGAAGAGAGCGTAAGTACAACCGTTACAAGTCCACTTTAAAACACGACTCAGCATTATTATTTTGCCGTAATTCTTAATGAAGGGAGTACGCGCTTTATTTCAGTTTTCTTGGAATATCAAGTCACGAACGAATGGAATTCCAATTTATACTGCGGATACATGCAACGAGCACTTTCTTTTTCACCTTCCGTTGTCTATTCTTTATTCTCAACCCTCTATCCCTCCATCTTCTATTCACTAACAATTTAATTGATCAGTAGTAATATCTGTTGGAGACGAATTTTATAATCCACATTTATTGTCTCAATAAAGTGACCTACAGTGCTTGAATTCAAACTAAATTTGTGAGAGATCATATGGAGATAAAAGCAAACGAAGCAAATCAATTACTACTTTTACTAGCGAGTATGCCAGTCTTATTCTTATGTCATCGAAGCAAACACCTCTCGCTTCTTATAGGCTATGCATTTTGAAGGAACGGAATGGTAATTGTAGTTTTGGCCGGTATTGAATGGTCAATTCTTCTTTATGCAACTGGACCTATTGTTCTTTGTGATGAACCAAATTTCTAAGAGCGCAATGACTGTACATGATTAGTTCGATCATGCAAATTACATGTCGTCAACACCCCGTACATTTTCTTTCTCCTTCTTCATGCGCTTTCCTAACTTCTCTTCATCTGAATAGGCAACATTATCAAACATTTTTGTTCGAAGAACAACTAATTTCTTTTTAAAATCATAGAATGAAATATGTACAGTTATTTTAAAATTATATTATGCAAAGTTTTATATTTCCAAAAATATTTTGTACATGCCTGCACAGTTTTATAATAAATTAAAAGCACCGAATCGGATGTGGATTTTGGACCGTAATCCTAGAATTTCACAGCAATAATTTAAATATGAATATGCAATAGTAGACAGCTACATTTTTAACCACGCAAACGTATTCATTTTTTAATTTCTGTTGTAATTACAGAGAATATACTATCATTTTTCATTCATTTGGTCTTTAGCTGTATTTAAGCCATACGCATTTTAGTTGCAGCTATTAAAGTCTTGCTCCTTCTAATTAAACAATTTAGTTAGCATAACAAAAACAGTCGATATAACCGACGGCATTATTTTATTTGTCATGCAAGTCGACTTGGGCTTTACTGCGTCATTATAGTAGCACCATTAACAAAACATTTTTGTTCTTCGTACTGCAGGAGGCACCGAGAGGCCGTATCCCATTCAGGAATTCGCTGTACCATCAGAACCTGTCGGAATGCGAGTAATATGATCGTTATGTGAAAACTTGGCTTACATTCAGAAGGCATTGCAATTTCCGAGGCGATAGAAAGATATATTTCTTAGCCCCCTTTGGTAGCCTATGCCGCGCCACGTGAGAACTTTCCGATAAAAAATATCGTGAAGTTTACTGTAGCCGAAGAATAGGCAGAATGACGATTAAGAATATAATCTTCAAAATTTTTTTCCTTCCTTTAAGGAAAAATGCCTACCTATGTTCAATTGTGATTTTGTTTAAATTAAAGCATTCAAGTCATTGCGCAATTGAATTTGTCAATGTGATGGGATTCCTTACATTTCGGAATATTCTTTTTAACATTCCAGGCTCAAATTCGGCTCTTTATACCTGCAAAACAGGCTTTTTACGTCGAATTACTCTCCCGGTGTAATTACAAAATAGAATACGCAACTTGGGCGCAAGATGCTTCTCACTCGACTTCTTTTTTGTCAACCTCATTTCGGTCGGGTAACAAATTGGTGAACAAATATACTGTTCCTACACAGCGTGCGCAAAATTATCTTTTGGACATTTTTATATGGATTTGTTTTTTACCATGAAAAATGAAATAATAATGTGAAATTTTCTTCGACCATTACAATAATAGAAAAAATGTCTTTATATTTATTTATATATATACCTTTTTTAATAAATCATTAAGTTTATTTAAGTCGACATAAAAATGTCCGCCTCGGAACACTGTGAAAAAAACTGAGAAAAATTTATATATTATTTTAGATATTTGTTCACAGTTAATGAATATTATTTCAATCAAATATGATGTAGGTCCTGGATTTTCTTGAAACTTTCAGGAATTACATTATGTGCAACATTATGAGACACGTGTATCGGCGTTTTATCGAATAGGCCTTGGAAATCAAGATATTCATCACTCTTTATGCTCATAAGGTGTATATACTATATCTAATTGAAATAGTTGTGCGACTCAATGAAATACGAGTGCATATAGACTTATTTACGTGCAGTGAGTAATATTTCCCTATTTGCAACTTGCCCTCAAGCTGCAGCTGCATCCTAGAAGAATAAAAAGCAAAATTCCACTCACAAAGAACGACACTGAACCTGCCGGCCACCTCTTTCCAAAACCTGGAGCTACGGCAATATCCAGCAACATCCAGCGTCGTCCATGTGCAGGCATAGAATATGCAGGCGCAGAGTTGGAAACGCTCGGCTGCAGAGGAGGGACGCGCGCGACAATGGGCACTTTAATGAAAATTACTCGGCGCGCCATCCCGAGGTCGCGACTCGCGCGCCGCGTTATAATAGAAACGCCGGTTCGCAAGCTGCCTCCCCTTTTACTTCGCGAGCACGAGGAATGTCTTTTACTGAAGACGCGTCGTCTGCGGTGCAATGCGCGACAGTTTCGCCATTATGTATAGACGCACCACGCCAAGGATATTACTGCCGTCAGTTCGCGAGCGGCGCATATTCTTTACTCCCTTTCTTAAACTCTTAATTGATCGCCAGAGTCACATAAATAGAGATCGGTCGCGCGGCGATGCCTTTGCGCTTGAAGCTGGTTCACGAAAGAAACGAATTGTCGAGGTGAAATAGCCTGACAATGACTCGGCTCTTCCTTCACGCCGACACCAACACCATTTGTGTGTATATATATATACGTACATATATAGTGACGCACTGGTGGAGTCCTTCGGTGTAACTACTGCGCGAGTCATACTAGCTGTGTAGGTACGCGAGATAGGGTCAAAGGAAGTCGATCTTTTGGACACCGTTCCACAAGTGCAGAAATCTATTATCTGTGACCAATTCCTTCCTCGACGAGATTCAGCTGGACTTGCATAAGCAAATCGAACAATCCCTCTGTAAGAATGTGCACCGTATGTAGACTATATTTCAAACTAGATTGTTTCTGGATGGTTTTAGCTCTTCTATCAAGATTCATACTAATGTTCTTTCATTTAACCTCAATGACTAATTTTTACTTGATGAATTACCAATTGACATCTGGACACTGTCTTCGGCTCGATCTTTATTTTTATGAAAGTACAATATGTTACTGCCACCATATACATGCCCAATTTTAATTGTTGTAGCATTAGTTGCTCAATACAACTCATGAGCCTAACTTAATTTCTGTACATAAAAAGTATTGATGAGCGAAACTGGACTTTAGGTAATTTCACATCTACACATTTACTGCCTTAACGTTTTCAGTTGTATTACTCGAGCATGCTAATTAGTACATAAATGGAGGAAAGAACCTCTCAAAAACCAATAAAACTATAATCAGTCCTGTTGTGTTCCGAGTGGCCAAGACGCAACTTTCGTACTCTTGCCCTCTTCTCTATCTCCTCCGATTTATAATCTCTTGCGAATTTATAGGTAAAACCCAACGAGACTCTTAGGATAATAATAAAACAACATGATAAAGTGTGCATACACTGGTAGCGATAGATTTAAAGTAACGAAAGTACACTCGCTCAATGAACAGCGAAATACAGTAATTGTTCGGTTGTCTCGGTAATAATTAAATAGGTAATTAAGGAGAGAGAGAGAGAGAGAGAGAGAGAGAGAAAGAACAAGTTACAAAAAAAATAAAAACCGTAAAAAATGCTTTTTTCACTTATCAATATTTATTGTAAAATTTATTCAATGGTCATGAAACTTTGGTAAAATACCTATATGTTTTGATGGCATTAATAAGTGCTCTTTATGTAGGCTATAAAAGTTCATTAGTTTTTGTAATAAATTGATATTTTGGAAAAAAAGGTGTTTTTTTTTATTGGAATTTCTACATTAGGGAGAGGTTACAGAGTTACTTTGAGGATATCAAAAGATTCGTGAAGAGTTGTACTATCATACACTGAGTATTTGGAGCTAAGCGATTAATTAAAATTAAATATGTCAAAAGTGTCGTCAAAAAATAGGTATCTTTTTAAGTAATTAAAACTGCAATTGCTCTTACAGTTTTTATAGTAGAAAAGTTGATCATACATTTTTGAATAGCTGTTTTTTTCGATCCGATTCTTAGTTTCGTTAATATAAGCAAAAACCCATTTTTTTGGTGCTTTTGAACGCTTTTTTGGAAATAAAGAAAGTCTCAAACTTGGACGCAAACATGCCAGCTCGGGTCTTTTATCATTAAATACTTAAAAATGTCTTTTATCATTAAATCGAAAAGAAGTTACATGATTTGCTAGGGTATTACTTAGATCAATGTAAAATACTAAAATAACTGCCCTATACTTCCAACGTTCGCTCGTTTTTGCTCCTCTTTCGAGTACCTTACAAAAATTTTAATATTTCTACATGATTAAATCACATTTTTTACACTAAATTTTTCAGAATTTTTTTGCGTTGATAATGAATTGAACATATAATGCTATTCGCTATGGGCACACCTTACTCAAACAAAATGGATTGCGTTATGTAGGTATACATGCAGTCAGTTAGCGCCCTGGTAGACAACTTTAACATATTTGTTAGTGTGAGAATGCACTCCCCTAAGCCAGCAGTCATATAGAAGATCAGCCTCAGGATTAATTCGTATTTTCTGAAATACAAGCGATCAAGTCACTCAATCAAGCCATTTAAACTACTGATCGTACTCTCAGAGTGACTACATTGTGCAGATTACATAGCCACTTCCTAAGCAAAATAAACTTTGAAGATTAAAAATCAGTTCAAAGGTAAGGTAAAGTTCAAAGTGACTTTAATGAAAATATAATCGTTTATAATGGTAATTTATACCTTTGGATATTAAATACAATTTCCATCCGTTAAAATCAATGCCGCTTTTTTGACCGTTACTCAGATCTTTAATTTCTAAAGTTTATATTGTTTAATGAAGAATTCTTTACAGATTATCTAAAAATAATTAATTTCTGTCGATATTTATTTATTCAAGATAGTCACGAAAAATTAACTTCTGACAGCTTCATGCTTGTAAAAGGGAATTAGCAAAGTGTAAAAATGATGCCGAGTTATTTATGTGGAATCGTTTTTGTTATACGATAATAAAAATAGTGAGAAATTAGCATAACATACTTTTAATAAGTTGCTAAAACGAAAAACATTGTCATGCAAGAATGTGTCTGCAGTGATATGGTAAATAATCCGAGATCATATTAAAAATCATTATTAAAATCTAAAAATACCAAGTGGCTGATGGATCGTTGTTTGGTGTCATAGTACGGAAGAAACGACAAGGCAAATAATGATTACACAGTTTTCACGGAAAATCCTGGATAAATAAAGAGTCCGCGCATGTGTGTTGGGGACCAACAAAAACACAGAAGAATGAACGGGAGAAACAGAGAAGATTGAACCAAAGGTACATAGAAGATGTATTGCGCTCGGAGGAAATCGACGCGATTTCACAGATACGAAAGTATACTATGATTGTCGGAAGGTTGAGTAAGGTTTCACCCGGTTTTCTTTGATAACAGCTTGATTTTGCTTAAATGTTCGCTGTTTCGCGCCATATCAAGATTGTAACTGATGTGAAATTAAAAACGGATTTATTACAGGTTATAAACTTTATTCGTTTCTCATTATAATTTAAGTTTGATATTGTAAATAATGTTTACACGTAGAATAATAATTATCTGATCATATACATTCACGGACTCAGTTTTTAATCACTCAAGAGCATGTCGCATGACTATGTTTAGATATAAATGAAATAACAGCTAAATCTTACTTTATTTTAAGTTTTTACGTATAATTGATAAGCTACCGTTAATAAATTTATAATATTTGGTAAAGCAAAAATGGGTTAGGGAGCAGTTTTTAATCATTACATTTAAATGCGTGCACAGAGAAATTTATAAGTAAAAATTACAATAAAAAATTATCAAAAATTACTATACCGTATAGTAACGGGGAGACAAACTCATATTTTATTAAATTTTAGTACACAGTGTAGTAAAATTTCAAATTATTAAATTTTGATGACCTTGGTTTTGACCTTGATCATGACCTTGATTGGCATTTCAACGTCAAGTCGATTTTTTTAAATGGAAGCACCTACTTTTGACCTCGGAATCGAAAAGAGCACAAAATGTTAGTAATCGTTAGTAATTTCAACCACTTATGAGCTGACTTTACGAGACGCCTCCTAGCGGTAAATATAGAGCTTACCGACCTTAAAGATTAGAGGTTAGAGTACGCCGAGCGAGTACGTATTTTCGCGACTGGACATTTCTTTCGCGCCAACAATTAATTAAGATGGTCATTACACATGGTAATTAACGGTCCCGGTGATTCCTTCGTTGCGAGCTATGTTGTTTCCATAATATTTGCTAGCTTACCTAAATATATATTTAAAACAAACTTGCTTAAATTTTACTATACCGCATACCAAAAAGTACATCTTGAATTTTGACTATACTACGTATAGCACTTTTTAATACGCTGTATGTCATAATTTCATAAATATGTACTAAATTTTCATATTAATATATGAAATTTGCCTCAAAAGCCAAGATTGTCCCCTGATTTGTGAAAAGTACGCTTTATAATTTTTCATCGAAGATTTATATCCGCATGGGAGCAATTTTTTATTAGAAGAGGAACCAGTATTTGTTCAAAATTTAGTATTGTATAAAATATAAAGTTTCAAAGAGTAATAATACAACCTTTGCTTGAAATAGTTGCATTTGCCAGAGTAAGATAAAAGTAATATGTGAAGTTTGGTGGAGAGAGGGAGAGGAGATTCTCTCATTTTTTGTGATTGCAGCTCTACTCGCGGGTTGATCGAGAAAGGATCAGCATAGGTGTATATTGTATACAGAGATTAGTGCGCTCATTCTAACGATTTCGGCGCTCGCGACTACTTATCCAGCCGTCGGGAGTCATCGTCTATAACAGCGGAGTGCAAGGAACACGGTAGTCAGCCCGGCGCCGACACAAAACTCACCGCGAGTAATTAGGCAACTATAGTGCGGTAGCTCGAACCTCCCCCCCCCCTTCCCTTGCTCTCGCCGTGACTCTGTAGTGACTCTCTTACTCCCGCTTGCTCAATTCGTGTCCGTGACGTTGAACGGACAAGTCTGGTGTGGGATTACACGCGAGCGAATTTAATGGTAATGCGCGGTGAAGTTAAGCCAACGATCCGTGCACTTGCTGCATCTGCGATTGTGTATTCGTACATACATGTAGACAAGGAGAAGAAGAAAGTGAGAGACATAGAAAGGATACCCGTGGAGAGAGAACAAGAGTAGTCGCACTCTCCCGTACATACCTAAAGATGAAAACGTATAATGCAGCGTTGTAAACTAAATTTTCACATCGTATCTTATCTTATCTTATACTAAAGAGACAAAAAACTCAAAAACTATTTAACCGATTACAACGAAATTCTGATATGATACATACTTGGCATCGTGCGGACTAATATAGACTAGGTTTATATGTATATATTAAAATAGATGATTAATTATGAAAGAAAAATGAATCAGGGACTACTTCGCACGTACGCTTAGTGTAGTAATATGGGGGAACAAAAGTACTTGCACCGCGTGGAGGAGCAGAGTCGCGGGTCTTTCACCAGGCGGCGACGCGCAGCTTTTGGCGTGCATGTACCTAAACATTGGTAGCTAAGGAAGTAGGAGCGTGAAACCGCTGGCGAGCAAACCTATATCAAGTAAAAATTATTTCACTCAATCTTTCTAATATTTATTGGTGAATATATTATACTGAATTTTTGTCAATTATATTATTTTTTAAAATGCCTAAAATAAATTTATCTCTAAATTCGCCTCATGCAAGGCCCTTTTACTGAGGTGTAATGAAAATCAAGGAGATCGTGAGGCTAGACCTTTACAACTCAGAATATGCGCATCCAATAGGTACAGTAATGGAAATAATACGGTCAGAGAATTGCGACTATTAGAACTATTTTTAGAAAAGCTAGAAGGAGAATTGAAAAGATATAGATCTATCGACACAGTTTTAATCACTGACAATGCAGTACATTATCTACCAGAATTTTTAAATTCTCTTGATCCGGCAGGTTTCCCTCCGCACTGACGTTTCCTCAAAATAGGAACTCCTATTATTCTATTAAGAAATCTTAATCTTCCAATTTTTATACTTAACACTTTTATTGTTTATGACAAATTAATATTTTTTAACAGTTGTAGCAGTCTAAAGTACTGGAATTTTTTACATTTTGCTGAATTATTCGCGAAACTGTGCTGTAAAATCTATTTCCGAATTCAACAAACTTTTGTTCTATATGTTTTTCTTGTTCTTAAAACTTCTTTTACATGAGTTGTATGGAATATAATGCCAATTTTGAGGGACTCGTTTCACAAGAGCCTACGTATAAAAAGCAAAGCTTATAATTGTCGATCTTTCAGTCAGAAATGTAGGCGCTTGACCTCTTCTAGGCTCAACAGGCGTCGAAATCATCAACATATACATATAGGCTTCATAGCGGTTGATTATTACGTAGACTTAGACAAGTGGCGAATAAAAAAGTGGAAGCAGAAGCAGGGCATGATTGATGTTAAATTACTTAGTACAGGTTATTAAAATGTGTTTAAGGGCATCTCATTGAGCGGCACTGGCATCTGCTGAAGAAACCCGATGCGAATAAGATATTTTATTAAAGTATAATAGTATTAAGCACTTTCGGAAAAGAAGTACAGTTGATGTCACTGAGTATTTTGGTGAAATTCCGATAGCTGGATGGGGTAAACTCGAAAATATTATATACATATACTTCTAAATGGGGAAAAACCGGCGCTTGAAACTAAGGGACAGAAAGGTAAGATCACACGGCGTCTGTCCAGGTTAGCACAAGTACCTATGAAGTGTAATTATCTAATCTTATGGCGACGTTAATGCTCATTTCAAATAGGCCAAGATGCTATTCTATGAGAATTCAGTTGATTGGCATCAAGATAGAAACTCTCGTGAGAGCGTGGGTCTGCGACGCGACGGTGCGGGAATTGCAGTTCGTGCTTCGCGCCCATAGTAGCAGTCTCTAACAGATATTCAGACTCGCGCACAAGCGGCTACGAGATCGATACACCCAATCAGATATTTCTCCGATAATCCCGTCAATTCTTCTTTAGCCGTATAGTCCAAGCCGTAGTCATTTTTTCATCTCGCCGGATTATCCACTTCCATCTGGTATCGAGGGAAGCGTAGTACCAATATTATAAAAAAAGCAAATGAAATGAAAAAGTGAATAATCTTAATGAGTTCGACTGGTCGCTTAGCAAGCCATTAGCTAGTTTCAACTAGCCAGTACTAGTCAAGTCACAAAAAAACGGCTATGACTCGGCAAGGCTAAATGTTTACAAATACACATGACTGACATGTCGCGCGCTTTTATGTAGATATTTATCGGTATTACATAGGTTTTTTAATAAGCTATTACATAATAAAATGCTAGAGAATCCATATAAATAACAGAATTAGGCTAAAACGGTTTAACCCGTTATGTCCATGCGTAACGTGCGGATATAAAAATTGAAAGTCATAAAATAATTGAAATTCAAATGTAGTGCTAATCTGAGTGCAGAAATCAGAATACTATACCTAATATATGAACCAGCGTAATTGAAAATTTTTTTTTCCTTTTTTTTACAGACGATTGAAAAAATTGTAAATCATGAAAATATAAACATTAAAATTTTCAAATTTTTGAAATTTATTTTTTTGCATAATATTGTTTTTTTGTTACTATAAACTTTACAAAGAATTATGTAATCAAATTATGATAAATTTAAAAAAATCGTATTCTTGATGTAATAGTTAGTTTATTTTTTTTAAAATCTTTCTTAGCGTATTAATTTCTGCCAAAATAATTATAAAATATTGTCATATAAACCTCTAAGTAGATTTAAGGTTGAAGCCAAGAATGTATTTTAAGTTCTGTTAAATGTTTTAATATTTATATAAGTTATATGAGTTTCAATAGTTTATTCTTTTTAATGTAGCATTGTATCCTGTGTGATAGAGTCTAGCTACATTATATTATATTTTATATTTATATTATACTTATGTAAAGGATATGAAATGTCCGTTAAACAATGAATAAGTAAAACAAATAAAAAAAGTATATAAACACCTTAACATACATTAACCTATACACATTCAATTGTTTAGAAAAAAAAAATATAAAAAAATAAAAAAACATCGACCATTTTTCATTAACGGGAAGCCGGAGGAGCATAGT
>UELU01099182.1:18574-36284 GCA_900490025.1 Megastigmus dorsalis
CTGGTTGAAGTGTTAGTTCTACCCCATCTTAATTACTGCACTGTGGTGTGTCTTGACGCGTCCGGCGAACGAAGATCTAGGCTACAGAGACTAAACAATACATGTGTGCGATTTATCTATATCTCTCTCTTAATAATTAATTAATATTAATTAATAAATGCAATTTTATTTTTTGAAACTTATTTACAAGTAATTGCATTGTATTTTTGTTTTGTTGAAAAATAAATATATATTTTTCTTTTCTCTTGCTCTCTCTCTCCCTCTCTCTCTTTCTCTAAGAATCCGCTCTCGTACGTCTTGCGTGTCGCTCTGGATTTTTGACTTGTTGCTGCTGCCCGATAAAAATATTGGAGATGAAAGCCTTCATCTCAGCTCACCGCTTTCGCCGTAACAACCACACGGCCGACGAATTAATGCTTTACTGCAAGAGGGCAGTATTGTGTTAATCATATAGTAAAACAATTGAAGAGCCGTCCTTGGTTTGGTGTGAAAGAATCTTACATGCTAATAGGCTGGGTGTATCGGCAAAGTGGAGATATGCGAAGCCCCATGGCCATAATACATTTACGTAATATTTAAAACAGTACAATAAACTCGTTAAATTGTTTATTTAGGAGACAACAATTATTTTTAAGGTGTAGAATTTTTAGATAAATCTTTATCAATTAATTATAAGCAAGTAATTATCCTACGTAAATACGCTTCATATAAGTAACAGAACAAGTGATGTATACCGTAAAGTAGAGTTAGGACTGCAATCACGCGCTTTGAGTCCGAAACTGAAAATTCTACTTATAATCAATTTGCTTGGGAAAAGGAACTATAAGTTAATTAAAATAACACCTGCGAAGCTAATTTTGTTTTAAATTGGGCTAGCATGAGTACAAAATAAGTTCCGCCTAATCACATTTGGTGAATTTATTATTCAAACTGCAGTAACGCCATTCAATTTTGTCATTTTTACTACTTTCGTGCAATTTTTTATACTTAAATATTTTACGGTATAACTTGCTAAATTCGAGGCGACATATTTTCTAACAATCTACATGCTATATTAGCCAACTTATAGCTTTTTTCCCGAGTGCATCGATATGAAATACTATTTTAAGTTTTGAACTAGAAGTGTATGACCGCTCTTCTGAACTGCCGCTAGAAAGTTCAGTTTTATATTAAATATTATGTTATTATACTTCAATTTTTGACCGATTTTTGACTTAATGTTCTAAATATTAAAGATTTATATTTGATTTTATAAATTATCCAAGCCATGTCGATCACTTATTAGTATATAAAATGGTCTATTTATTTCTGTTTCCTATACCTTTATACATATAAGAACAGTGATCCGGAGTTCTGAGTTTCCTTCGTTCGCCCTGCGTGGTGGACGCTGCCTGTCATGCACATAGCCTATACAAGGCGACTCACGTGGTCATGGATTCGATTTTCGTCTGCACTAACGGGTAAAGTATTCATGACTGCCCCATGAAAATAAAGTCCCACTGGGTACAGAGTTTTGAAAGAGTAAAGTCCCACCTGGCAAAATTGAATAGAAAAAGTCTCACTGAGCAAAATAACCGTATCATGGCCTAATGTGCTGTAGATCACAAACGACAATAAGAAAAAAAACAATGGAGCTGATATCGTGCATTTTCTGCAATCAAGTACCAATAAATTCCAAAGCACTTATAATATGTAGCAAGTTTGAAAGACTGGGTCATTCAGTTTGCTTAAAATCAGTTATTTCGAAGCAGTCTCACTGAAATATTTATGTTTATGCGGACTGCTTCAATGGGAGCCTCAACGACAAAGTTGAATCGCGTAATACATCAGATAGCGAGAGCGGTGCTGGAGAGAGAAAGAGAAAATTATAGAGAGCGAGCAATCAAGAGCGAAAATCAAGGCACACACACACACACACAAGTGAGCAGTCGAGGCTCGTACAGGAGTACGCGCCATCCCCTCTCCGCGATATCACCATTAGCCCATGTGGGGGTGTAGTAGGCACATAGACAGTGCATAGCGGTGCGAGTGTGCAGTGTGCCGCCAGGCAGACATCTACGCCTGCTGCTGCGTCTGCCGAACCGATGGTTGCTGGCGGGTAGGCGCCTTCGCTTGTAATATCTATGCCGTCGAAGATCTCAGCGACTACCAACAATAATTTAGATATTACAAATGTATGTTCTCCTCAAATTAGCATCTCATCGACAATGATCGATCTTGTAAGTAAGCAGTTCGAACTGCTTGGTAGAACATTGGCCTATCTATAGAGCCTAGATTTGGTACGGTATAGGGAGCGAGGTGACTGACGTCCTATATGATTCGCCTCCCTAGTAAAAATCGTGTAAATGACATTCTGCGCGCTAAGCGCGCCTATACCGACATCTACTTCACTACCAGGGATGTTAAACTCTCTCCTCTTGACTTTGTCACTGTCAGCCACTTGCCAGATAGGTACATTTATAAAAATGAATTGTTACAGACAGAAATGTTTTGTGAATTTATAAGCCTGAAGCAGCTTACTTTAAGGCTCAGTTTTAGATAGAGCAAGTCCGTCAATTTCTTCGCAATTTGTGGCTTGGCGCAGTCGTTGATATTCGATTTATTTAGACCGATTGGGTGTTGCCTTTTATATTCGTAACAATTACAAAGCTAAAGTCCTTGCTAAATTTAATAGTACAAGGCCTGGTAATCCAGGTATTCCTGGATTTATCACGTACAAGGTACAGAACGGCCTTACGCCGCTAATCCTTGTAGGGATTATTTAGCGCCCACCTAAAATAGCGTTTCATAACGATCCTGACTTACTTAACTCTTTGAGAGACCTTTGTGATAGTTTTAGTCACAAGCTGACTATGGATGATCTGAATGCAGATCTATTGTCAACGACTGCTGATTCCGAGAACTTTCACTTAAGATCATCCAGCACACTTTGGGAAGTCTAGTGCCCTTTCACAGTAAGCACGATAACATTGATGTTACTATCGATATTCACGTTGTATCTCCTTCTATAGAGACCCCTGTCGAAATTATCATAAAATAAACTCGGTTTAACTTAATGAGTTTTTGTACCGCTGTGATTGTCTGTCGCTTTCCCCGAATACCCTAGAGTCTAACTTTGACATAGATGGGGCGCTTAAATTTCTCGGTGTCAATCTCTTGGAAGCTATTAATAATTTTGCACCATTGAATACTTTAACTCCTCGTAAAGGACAAGTTCCATGGATTGGCACTGAGCTTCAGCTACTCATTAACAAGCGCAACGCAACGTATCGACGATATAAAAAGAACAGGGAGTCTGTGCTTTTGGATGAATTTCTCTGTTCACGTAACGAGATTGAGGTGTGCATGGATAAAGAGCATACCTCCTATCTTAGTAATCAACTGTCACATGCTCTTGGTCACAAGAAGGATATTTGGAAAGAAATGCGTGATGTCGGCCTGCTGCCCAAAAGCAAGTTTATTGGTCTTATGGTCAAACATAAGCATTGATAAAATAAGTAATTAATTTCTCTCTCCCTCTCTATATTTATTAGCATGAATGTATAAATGAGTGGATCTTGATGTTAGTGTGTTTGATCTTGCATTGTCCCTTTTATTTTTATTTTTACTTTATATTGACTGAGAGATATAAGACTGATTTTTGAGAATTTTATTTTGTATTTACAAGCTGCAACTGTGATATCACTTTATAGAACTTGACTTAGTACATCCGTATTATTAGTTTGTAATTGACTGTGATATCATTAGAATTATTAATAATTGCAATTTTGTTTTATATGTACATACATTATCTGTACAGCGTTTTATTTCTGTATACTTACAAAATAAATATATATCTTTATTTCTTTATTTCTTTCTCTTTCTCTGCTTTTTTTGCTAGCAGGCAAACAAATACACGCTCAATATCGAACAGTCCAACAGCTTTCATGTTAACGCTAAATCGAAAAACTTTATCATTTCATGTTCGAACGAGCACAAATTCGCGAGGCAGAATTGTTCGAGTACATCGTATACCTATACATTCAGAAACGAGCGAGAAACAGTCAAATATTTTTTATGTACACATGTATTTATTTTAAGTACATTCTCACACTCACAAGGATTTCAAGGTTGGATTCGTGCACGAGTGCGTACGTGAGGCTATCTCGGTTACTTCGGGACTCGGAAGTCGTGCAGAGGGCAGAGAACTGTGTTTTACTGTATAATATGTGTATACAGAACACAACCTTAAGCACTTTGTTTGCGTTAGTTATGCTCATAGTAGCGAATAGAAAAGAGGAGTTGAGTTGTATAATGTTGGCTGCTTCTGTGTGGTTGCATGTGTATAATATAAAATCTCGCCTATGCGCGCATATGTCGCATAAATGTATACGTGTATAGAGAGCGCGAGTCGCGCGGGGCATGGCCCATGCTAAAGCGCTTTCATGCTGGTCGTCGAGTAAGGAAAACAGAGGAAGAGGGCGAGAGTGGGAGGGAGAAGCGCAAGGAAAGTCGGGCTCGAATAAGGGGGCGTTGAGAGGCCGCAGCACGCTTATTAAGTTAGAACGTCATAGCAGGAGATACCAGAGAGAGAGAGAGAGTAGAGAGAGAGAGAGAGAGAGAGAGAGAGAGAGTGAGAGAGAGCAGAGAGCGAGTATAGGGAGAGAGAGAGAGAGAGTGAGACTCAGGACATACGTACGAATTACGAAGTGGCGTGTCGGCCTGAAGAGAGAAACGAGAGCAAAAGAGAGAAAAAAAGAGAGAAAGGCCGCGTGAGGCGACTATAGTCGTAGCCAGCGTTAAAGTAATAACAGTGAAGCGCTTGACGTACGTGACCGGTGCTTGAGACATTTTTTCGATACGCCTGGCTCACCACATGTACCACCCGCTGGGTCAACTCAACAACCGTTCTCTTTCTCCCTTTCAATGCCTTTTTACGGAAGCTGGACCCCTTTTTATTTATATCCTTTTTACTCTCTCTATCTTTTTAAATTTTCTTCTTGAACTCACAGCAACCGCTTGGTGTTCGGCATGGAAAATTCCTTAAACAGAATACACACCCTTGGCCGAAACCGTACATAATAACAATGTTGTACGCTTGCATTGCAAACACATGATGAAATATGTTCTCTCCCTATAAATTAAGGTATTCCAAGTGTCGGACTAATCAAGCGAAGGTTGGACTACATAAATATTCAAAAGAAAATGAAATTGAAACCTTTTCATGTACTAAATACATAACTATAAAATAATAAACTATAAAATTGTTTAGTACTAAAGTACTTTTTTTATTAAATCTTTTGGGTGATCTCGTAAGAGTTTACACGGGCGCGAATAGTCGAACTTCACTCGTTAATATCATTTCAGAATTAGCGTTGTCATCTCGAAATTTTGATTGATCGTAATTCTATGAATGTTATTTTGCTGTTATTATACTGTTGTTTTGCATTTATTTTTATTGTTCTATTTAATAGTTTGTTTGACGCTTCGAAAAACTTGAATTGAATTTCAAATAAAGAAGAATTAATTTTAAGTTAGCCTTTCATATTAAGAGGTATTGAAAGTTATATCGATTTTTCTATCGTTTGGAGTATTAAAGTAAAGTTAAGAGAATAAGTTCAAAGGATGCCGTCAAAGAGATCAAAAACAATTTCAAGATAGCTTCGTCTTCCAAAACGACAGATCCACTGGCATAAGTATCGCATCGTGGTAAGTAAGCCCAAGTATTCGGAAGTAGAGTGCCACATAAATCTACGATTTCGCGAGCTACTCTCGGTTCGAAACTTGGTGGGAAAAAAATATGCTTTTCTATTTTTCGTACTTACTAGGTACTGAGTAATATACTTTTAAAAAAGATATAAACTTTTCATAATTAAATGCTTTTTACTAAATTTGGTGAATACTAAATTAAATTGTAGATTTCGATAGATAAACGAGTAAGGTATTTGTGATGAGTATTAATAAACAACTGACCGATATTATTTTCAATATATTCTAGCCTTTTAATTTAAGATAGCTTGGAAATGTTGTTCTAAATGATATCTCAAAATCGTGTTCTGAAGGAGTTGTTCTGTAATCAGATTCAGATTCATTGATGATCAACAATACATTAGAATAGTCTAATTGCAGATCTCTTAGACAGAGTATATTTTTAATTTCATGTGCCGATGCCATGATAAAGGGGTCATGTATGCATTGAAAAAAATCATAATAAGAAACAAATATTACTTTTATTTAAAAAAGGTCAAGTCGATTATTTCCTATGCTTAATACATAGAAGTAAAAACAGATGAGCATAGAAAGTCACTGGTTTTCGATTAAGTTTTTATTAACTTTCTCTTTAAGTAAAGGGACCAATTTGTTTCTAAATTGAATGTCTTTTGATGCTCTTAATAATAATGTAGATATCCTACGGTGCCCCTAGACTCTACTTTTTATTCCAATCTCGAGGGCATTCGCCTTTGTAAACTTTAGAAAAAGTAAAAAAATTTCATTAAAATTATAATAATTAAGGTATTACTAGTATCGCTACTTCTCTAGTCAAAATGAGGGCAAATTTTATTTTTTGTTTATTCACTATTTATACTTATTTAAAAAAGGTCCACAGATGAACTTACACTAAATAACGATTGTACATTGATATTGAATAATTTTAATCGTTCTAATTATTAAGAAAATCTTCAATGCAAAAGTTGATTTGACTCATTTTTTAATGTTAAAAACTTTAGTTACATTTACCCTAGCCGCCTGAGACTCTGAGAAGTCGAACATCGGAGTCTCTGAGTTCAAAGTGTGTTGAACTCCATCCGCTCGACGTTTGGGCGTCTCAGCCGCCCATACGTCGAACTCTGGCAGTTCAAACTGTGTTGTACTCTTATACGACCATTTTTCGATTCTCAGATGTCAAATTTCAGAGTCTATCGTTCAGGACTACTTTGAACTCTGCAAGGGAATCATAAAAGAAATTTCTTGGAATTGATTTAACAATAAATAAATTCAGATTATTTAAACAATTCGCGTTATGAGAACGCGCACGGTCTCCGAAAATAATTTCAAACTAGCAAATATAATTTAATTTAACTTCACTGCGCAAGCGCAAGCCCCTCGCGCAGGTTCGCGCAGAGTGCAAAGAAGCGCAAGGCTACATTAACTATGCATAAATTCTATGCACCGTCTCAGGGCCAGAAATAGGAAAAGAGAGCCGGGAAAATTCAAGAAAATGCGCCAATCAACATAAGAAAGCTTATTAAAGAAACGGGGGGCGAAAAACCCCGAGTAAATCGGAAATCCACAATATTCATTAAAATCAATTAAAGGATTATTCCCGATGATAAAGGGGCAATGTATAAATAGCTCTGAAATTTCCGAATTCGCGTTTTCAATAGAAATGCGAGATAATCTCAAAAAGATTATGCGAAATGTTCTTTGAACTAATATTAATTAGTTCAAATCTCAGCAGATACTTATTTGAATCGTGTCGAGTTAAGCCAGACAAATCGGGAATATTGCAAGGAAGAATTTAATATACCCGCATTAACTAATTACGGAAGGAATTCTTATAAACAATTCTATTGTTATAAACAATGAAAATTTAAAATCCATCATTTTCGTAGAATTTTGTATTATTAACATTAAGTAAAATTTACCGGGCAACAGTGAAAAAAAAAAGTCACATAAAATAAGGATAAGGGTTAATCGCGAAATTTGATTAACGCGCATCCAATTATCTTCGAAGATGATCTCTGGGAAAGATCGAAGCGTGTCAATAAAAGAGCGAACCCGCGTGGTGAAAATCACTTCGTCTCCAACTACCACCCAGGATCACCAGCTAGGAAGGCCCTGCAGCAGCTCAGAAGGAGATAAGGGAGAGCTTCGTGATCGCCGGGCAGTACCACGTGGGGGACGGAAGACCCTTGCTGCAGATCGGTTCCACTGAGGGAAGCCGGCTACGTCTCACCAAGTAAGCCAAAGGGGCGGATTATTCCTTTGGGAAAAACGTCCCGAGTCGTGCAAGTGAAGTGAGACTCGTCTCACATAGGTTGCACGGCGCCTTTATTAGAACCGCAATCAAAGTGTGCGAAGTAGAGTCACGAAAACAGAGCGCGGGATGTGTGCGATATTCCGTTTAAATTAAATGTCGGGTAGCCACGCCACTCGCGCTCCATTCGGGATACGGGCACAAATTGAGGGGCAGATTATTCCGAAAGGGAAAAACGCCTCCAGTCCTGGAATTTCTGAGACTCACTCCCAGAAGGTCAGGGTGCCCCACAATTTGGGCCATGTGTAGGCGAAATCACCTCGTCCGCGAGGAGATGACACTTACTATACGGCTGTCACTGCAAGGATATCAAGATAAACGCGATCGCGGGATAGCGTCCCCCCCCCCGGTGGGGAGTTTGAATACGCGACCGGCGCGATGCGGGCAAAAGACATACGACAACGCGCTTGTATTTGATAAAGAATTAGAGGCGCGGCGAAAATATGTCAACACAGAAGTAACAGTAGCATTTAAGCCGACGCTTTATACCCAATGATGTAAGGTATAAAGCGTCTTTCTCTTTGCACCAATAAATAAAGTAATAAAGGCGCCAAATGGCAACATTTTCAAACCTAAAATACAGTGTCGTGTACCTTTGTGTCTCTGCTTATTTCCTACCTTCTCTCACCAAAAATTGTGTGGTACCCATATATAATTATTAAATAAACATTCAGCGTTGTAAAATAAGTAAATTTTGAGTCGGCTTATAGCCACAGGTAAGCAAACGAAATTGTTGGAACTCCATACAGCAAAAGAGAGGTTCCAACTCTAAGAGCACCAAAATATCTGACTCTGACAGGCGAAAATTTTTTTCCGTGTATATCTGATAAATTAATATTTTTTAAAAAAATTTTTGTTATGTGACGGTCAAAGATATGGATATTATTTCATATACTGAAAAGATTAATTAATTAAAAATGGAGATACTTTATATATTTGTTTACTAGAATAAAGAAAGCACTATCATAATTAAGAATACATAAAAAAGGTAAGTTTTAATATAAACGCGATTTTATTTGAAAAAATAAAAAAATTCATTTGTTTTTGTAATATGAAAAATGTTAAATAAATCTTAATAATACATTATGATACGTGCGACTTAAGGGAGTTCTAATGATAACAGATTTAGCATTGAGATTTCAACGAAAATTTACAGGATTGTAGATAAAGGCCTAATAAAATTATTGTTAAATTTTTTTGAGGCTACATGGCCTCAGAAGCGTGAAAAAAATATTTTTATTTTTTAATTTTAATATTGTCTCTTATGGGGAGTTATATTAATATCGCGATCTTAAATTAACTAACATTGAGATTTTATTTGGAAAAATTTGTAGTAATGGAAAATTAATAAATAATATAAATAAATTAATAAATAATTAATAGAAAGCAACTTTCCATTGTTTTTTAATTGTATGAGAATAAGTTTAATTTGAAAAAATAAAAAGGTTAAAAACTGAATAAACTTAATAAAATTTTAAATATAATACTTCGAAAGCGTGTAAGATTACCACTCTGATGCCGATTGAAAATAACCTAAAAATGAGAAACATTATCATGGTTTTTTTTATTCTCTACTAGTTTGTGTAGATGTTCATAGGGTTTTACTTCTTCTTCTTATTATTTTCACGTGTAAAAGTATATTAGTGAATGTTTCTTGTTCTCAATTATTGTTAATCACGAGTCTGTGAACTAAGTAAATCCATTTTTGCACGGTGTAATAATGGGCTATTTAAGTCACGAATAAGCGTTACTTAAGTACGGATTTAGGTCACACAGTACTATAAAATATTAACAATAATTGATAAATAATTTTTTTTTTGAAATTTGAAAATTATTTATTAAAATTTCTTAGATAATTCTTGAGTTACTTTTAAATATGTATTATTACTTAATTTATTTATATATTATTAAGTACATGTATATTGGAACAAAAAATTAAGTTTGATGAAGCTAAGTATCAATAAATTGGGAGCATTTTTTAAACTGGTGCTATGGAAGTACATCGGATATGTTTAACCAAATTTTTCAACTAACCGACTTTATAATTCTCGATGCGAAGCTAATTCTAGATTCATATTCTGTATGCTGATTGTAACATAAATATTGATCAATAAAAATTTTTATTACAAAATTGGATAGATAATACTTCTTAATCGAGTTTGGCGAGAAATTGCATTTCATAAAATAAATTGATATTACGATAAAATAAATTTTAGACTTCTTGGAAAATAAAATATATGTTTTACCCTGTAATATTTAAATCTGAAAGAATGCTTTTATTTACTTACGTGTGATCCTTTAGAACGGTTTCAATTTTGTTAGTCGTAACTGACCAAATAAAGATAGAACCATCCGAAGAACCTACTGCGACGTATTGACCATCTGGACTGAAAGTAGCTCTAGCCCAATCACATCCTACCTTAAATTCATCAGCACTGTAAAAATAAAAAAAGCACATAAAAAATTTTAATTTTTTCAAGTTGATTGAATTCATCTATGTGGCAAAAAGCATTGTTACTTTAGTTTTTTTTAATTTAATTTTATTACTAAAGCCTTTGGTAATTTATTATTCAATCGAGTTATTGTTTTCCGATGATAGTTATATCAGATAGAAATTGTGTCATGGAATTTTTAATTAAAGGCTTTTGAGCTGGGTATTGTTTTCTCTGCACAGAGTCCAATAACGTGATTGACGATCACCATTCTCGATAAATCGAACGAGTTATATTGTTATATCATTCCTTTTCTCACGCAAATGACACTTATACCCCAATCTGGTGTCGTTTATTTAGCGGCTCAAAACATAAATGTATACAAATTAATTTTGGAAGTGACATTTTTGATAATAAAAGTTCTTTAAATAACGACACCTCATTAAGTTGTGTAAACATGCATCATTTTCACCGAGCACAAAAAAAGTCTCCATAACTCACCTAAAGGAAACTACAATCATTTTCATTCGCAAATCAAGAAGTTTTAACGTATCGTCCCTCACACAGCTTAGGAGATAATTAGCATCTGTGAACAGAATAAATAATGTTTGTGATTAATTTATATGACGTTAGGACTTAGTTAGTATTGGAAAACGTTATAAAATTGTTAAAAAATCAATTTTTTGGTCGTAGTAAATGATTTATTATAGTTATATACGACATGTACATTGAAATGTAAATATATAAATGCAAAAAATAACGAATACGTAAGATTTTGTATTAGCAAAATTATAATATTCTTTATTTTCTTCTTAAGGGCAACTTAAAAACCAAAGAACGTCATAGATTTCTGCATTTTTTAAAAATCTATAAATGAATGCGTGCAAGTTCATACATAAGAATGCATAGTTATTTGGTATGGAATTAGAGAATATATTGAGAATTATTTTAATACACAAATTAAACTTTATTATTTTTTCCGCAAAGATAAAAATGAACCGTGAATAATATGTAATTATAAATTAACTAACCTCGGGATAAGTCCAGGGATGTGATTTTCCCTTGAAGAACAATATCATTCGATCCAGATTCAGTTCTAGTGTCCCAGAATCTAATTGTTTTATCGAAGTGACCGCTGATTATGGTTGAACCCGATCCATCGGATGTAACAAGATCATTGCAACTCGAACCTGTGAATTTCGTCTCCACACCTACAACAGAATTTAGTGAATCTTACTTCACTTGACAGCTATTTCGCATATTACATTACGGATACGTAGAAGTGATTATTGAATCTCAAATTATAATTGTCGAGTTACCGACATTCTCGAATAGAAATTCGAAAGTGTATTAGTATGCCTCCAAATAATGAGCCTTTAGACTGATAATTAATTAAGTTTATTCAACAATTCAGTGAGGAAAAATTGACTTGCCCATATACATGACAAGATTGCAGCTCAGAGTGCATGGGGAATATTTATTGATGCAATGCGTTTTTAAGGATTTACTCTCCTAAAGTCTTTATTCACTCGAATCAAACAGCTGCCTCTCGCAGTATGTAGACATTATTAAACGAACATAAAAAGTCTGTAACGTCTTTACGCGCAACTGCTATGATTCTGAAGAAATGGCGATGGTTACTTGATCGAGTCAACTCGGCGTCAATATTAATTTAGCCCCGAGTAAAAACGACATCGAAAGGGTAAGACAGGGTCAGAGAAGCGACAACAATAAGATAAGAAAAAGGAAAAGATACACGCAGAAATGCGACTGCGGCTACGAGTGCGACAGCAGCTGTAAACCTGCTAAATTACGAGCTTTGCGCTTACAAACGCCCGTATTTTCTCAGTGAGCTTAAGTAGTGCCCTCTGTATTGAGTGATCTATTTTCTAAAACTCGTTTACAAAGGATCGAGGATCTTTGATTTAGTAAGATGCTCCTGCAATTGCCCGTGTGCAATCTTTTTCAGCACCTTTGAGAGAAAGTGCAGCAGCGCGATAGGTCGAATATCAGCGGTAGAAGTAGGTACTCTCCTTTTTTTCAGATAAAAACTTGTTTGTCTAATATTCTCCTTACATATGCTTCGATACTGTGAACAAATTAACGAAGTTTTGTGTTCATAGCAGTCGGGTATAGGTTGCAATCGATCAAAATACCATAGTAAGATAATTATATTATTAAATTATTAAATTTTTAGATTTTAATGTGTAAAACAGCACACCATTATCCAAATGAAAAGCTCTAGAAATATGCCCATGAATTCAACGAAAGACTGTCATAAATCTTTGTAAATGACTATAACAAAAGTATACGGTGACTACAAAACAGACGCCATTTCAAAATTTTCACTGATGAAAACTGCAGTAAAACTTTTTGATTTTTATTCTAGTTTACAAATTTCTTGGCTCATACATCAATGAGTTTTATGAGTGAAAACAAAATTTAAAGTCAATTGGTTTGGTAGGAGAGCCAAAAGATGTGTAAAACTCTCTTTTGCTTTTCTCACATTTTCACAGATTCCTCGCAAGAACGCTATTCTTTAGCGTATTTTGAGTGTACTGATAAATTATCAGCTCATTCTGTGTAGAGAAAAGAAGAAAGTTATGTAAAACTTTTTTGGTTGCTAGTCAGTATAGAAAAGATCAGTACGGACTCCATTTAAGCCTCGTAAATATTTTTACTTTTCTCTTTCTCTCTTCTGTTAATCAATCCTTGTAGGTCTTTTTGGCAAAAAAAGGAACCTTTTAATTTTCTCTCCGATAATAATCTTCTAAGATATAAGTATGATCGCGTACACGCATCCCTAGCAAACTCAATCAGTAGTGAGATTAATAGGAATTATTTTAACAAATCACATTAAAATTTAGTTTTATTCAATTGACCGACTTGCTGTAGAATCAAAAACAATAGATACGTATTCGATTAACAGGTGTCTCTGGCATTCGATTACAAAAAGTTTGCAAAACATAACAGTTAGAACTGAAACATAGATTCAGTATGATATTCTTCCTTTGAACATATTTTTAATTTTTATCTAATTGTTGACTGTTTTTTGCTCCAGGATGATTGTTTAATTTATTATTGAGTCATCCATTTTACGAATAAAAATTAATAACAATAATTAAAAAGAAAAGAAAACGATAGTTAATTACATAAGATCTTACACTTGCTTTGTACCTCTGCAAGATTATTACATACTAAAGACACTATTGTTTCCGATAGACGTGTACTAAAAAAAATGTACCAAAAAAGCAGTGATGTAAGACCAAATAGATCAAACCAAAGGTAATTTCTTTTTTGATATCTGGTAGTAGACTAAATTTTATACTGCAATATGTAATATTAATTATAATAATCTTCTAATGCTTGAAAAGGATGACGAAACTAGTCACCGAAACGTCGCACAAACAAATAAATTGACTTCCAGAAATCGATATTTTTCAACCTTAAAGTATGTACAATATGGGGTGCTAGCACTCCAAGTGGTAGAAGCTTATCAAAGAAGATTGACAGGTCGCGTTTATTTGGCAAATGAAGCGCAACCGCGAAATTATTAAATTCCAAAATGACGCTTTACCTAAATAATTTTTTCACACCACAATCTCTAGGTCATAATGAAATTATAAACAGGCAAAAACAGAAAGTTTTAATTAAAATCCAGTGAGTCGCGACAAAAGGAGGCATCTGAATTTTGATAAAAGAAAAAGTTCCATTGCGGCCTAACGGCCTCTCGAAACTCGAACGAGTCAACTTGTTGGCGGGGGAGTTGTTTCTTCAGGGGAGTAGGGGCGTCGTCTTTACTCCTTTGTTTTTGTAGCCCAAGCGGCGTCGCGGAGGCGTAGCATTAACGTTTGGCATCTAATTGAGATTCAGCGGGGAGCTGGCGACTAGTAAAAAGCTGAACCGAGGCTTGGTCCAATCTTCAAAACTAATTACTTGTTTTGCATAGCGAGACGCTTCTAAAAATTCGGCCCATCGGCCTAGAAACAGCCAGTTCTCGGCAGCTCCTAACCCTCATGCTTCCTGACTATTCAAGACGTTGATTATGCCGTGAGCTCGAGTTATTGTGACTTGTCAAATAATTTACTTGCAGAATATATATAGTACGTGCAACCGAGCGCACGATAAACGCGACTGCTTCTCAGCCAGCCCCGGTACCCTTCGCGAGCGAGCCGGTCGTTATTGACTGCGTACCTTCTTTCCCGGCAGCTAGCCCGCATTTTTTCAGCCTGGCTTCTTCCTCTTTTATTTTGCCAGTCTCACTCGCGCCGTAGAGGTTGCATATAATATACCACTGGCAGGCTTCAAGTTGAACTCATCTCGTTGCTCCTCTGCGATCTTAGCCCTTCTTCCCCCTCTGTCTATTCTTGTTTCAGCTCACAGTGCTTTACGCGGAAATCATTTACGCAGTAAACTTTTCACCGCGGAGAAATGGCATTTTCTCGCATAACACTCGGCAGCGCTGCAACGACGCGCAACGTCGTTCAGGGCGCGGTTACTGTCAGCGCTTAATCGTCTGTTGCTGATATTACTCCTGTTGCGGCTCCTGCTCCTGCTCCTGCTCATGTTGATGCAGATGCTCGGAGTTCCGACGAAAGGCCGTCGAATGGATTTGTTTTAATGGAACCAGCCCCGCACGCGGCTATCACGATATAATATACCTCTCAACTTTGGTTGGAATACTACTGTTGTTATTCGGTGCAAAATTTGTTCGGTATTACTTTGTCATGAACAACTATATGTAATACGAGTCCGTAGAGTGGACTAAGGAATGTTCATCTGGCTGTCCATTTCAGTTGCGATAAAGCTGGACCAGCGCATAGTTAAGATTTGATTTCGAATGCTAAATGAATGTGTCCTGGAAGAAATAAAATCAGTCGAAATAGTCTGTTTACTAGTTGCTAATTAGACTCGTTTTGGTCAGAATATAGAAAACAAACACACACACACACATACACGTGTTAATGTGTATTTATGTTGTCGTTATGAGTTTTCCGTTGAACAGTTCACCTGATATAATTGCATTGAGAAAACGGATGTCTTGTATTGAATGGCATTCATTTAACCGTTTGATGACCCGTGTGATATTTAAGGCAAGCTTGGATTGAAAGTGAAATGCAGCCACCATTGCTATAAATTACAGATTTTAAAGGGTTCAATTGAAATTATGTAATGTTATAAAATTTGAAACTCAGAATAACTTAGAAATCGTACAGGATAGATGCCCCGGTTCCTGAGTCCATTAAGCAGACGGCCTCTAAATTTTGTTAATTTAAACTTTTCTTCAATTTTTAATACTATATAGATATTTTATTTAAATCTAATATATTTTCTAAATAGTTTTCTATATTTCTTGTATCAAAATCAAATAAAATTGTATAATGTCACAGTTGAGAAAAATAAATTTTATGGTTCTATTACTGGACATCATCTGCTTGCCATAAGATCCTAATACTTTATTTACTGTATGCCGATTACTGTATCCTATGTAATAGGATACAGTAACCAGTAAAAGAACAGTAATCGGGACATCTGCCCTAGTACTATTTGTAAACGTTAAAAGAAATACACATTTTTAAACTTTGGTTTCTGTAATAAATTACATTAATGATTTACTTATAAACTATGAATCTCAAAAATGATATGTTATTTTTATTTTAAAAATAATAAAATTATATTTTAAAAGTATGCACAGCACATATATTTATTGTTTAAAACTCGAACTTCTATCGCCAATGTTACGAAAATATAGCATTATAATTTAGCTAATCAACAAGGAAACACTTTTATAATTGATATTTTTCTTAGTTAATATATTACTTTTACAGTAATAAATAAAAAGAAAATTTTATTTCAATTAGTCAAATATGGAGATCGTCGACTATCAAAGTGTTTAAGCACACGGATTTAACGAGTAGTTAAGCAAGTCATGCAATTACGAAAGTACAAAGCTTGAAGATAGGATACAGTATCGTATCACAGATGAACTAGATCCCTATAATACGCGAATGTGCGTGTGCGGTGTAAAGCATTGAGAAAGGGTAGATAGAAATAGTAATGAAAATGGAGGTGAAGAAGAAAGGCAGAGGAAAAGGGCGCAGAAAGAACAAAGCCTTTGACTCACATGCTCGGCTGCGAAGGTCCCAGATCTTCAAAGTGCGATCGTAGCTGCCGGTGACCACCTTCGACGGCTCTCCGAGAAACTTGGCTGCCATCACTTTCGCACAATGCCCAGTGAGAGTGTGCTGCAACAGAAAAGAAAAAAGAAATCAAAGTTGGTGAGACTCTTTTGGTAGAGCCATTAGATCAAGAGACAAGCGCACCCGCCTTCTTGACTGTTTTTTTCTTGCGATTCGTTCGCAAGGCGCAATAGAGCCTGTAAATTTCATGCGGGAGCATAGTTTATACCCGAGCTAGTGTACGTATGCATGTAGGTGCGGAGGCATCTAAAGTGTGCAGTGTGCAGTGTGCAGTGTGCAGTGTGCAGTGTGCAGTGTGCAGCTTGCTTGCAGTGTTCAGTGTACACATGCCCCGCGGAATCGTAAACAAGATTTTCGCCCTTACATATTAAACAGTATATAGCGACGACCACGCAGATAAAACTTATTAGAGCAATTTTTCCGAGTTTTTTCTCCATAATTTATAGCGCGGATAAATCAGTGGCGGCAGGAGCCCATGCTACTGCATTTATAAATAATGCATCGCTTTGAATTTATTAATGCTCCGAGTGCATTAATAATTTTTCCTAACAGCTTAACGATCGTTCAGTTCTCGATGCAGGGACTGCGTGGCCTACGGATATCGCTTCCTGAATTTGCCATTGATATTTTCATTGGCGATGATGGCGCTTCGTAAAAAGTAATTATTGATATACCGTAATTAGTTGCATGCAGTAGTGGCTAATCGTGTCGGTAGCAAGAAAACCACTATGGACTAACCACTAGTTCGACTCTCTCTCTCTCCCCTCCTCTCTCTCAATCTCTCTCAACATGTCTTGTATTATGTAGAGCTTCATAATGTAATAGCTTATACGCATTGGTGCAGCTGGCGCAGTGGGTGGCGGATCAGGGATTCGTTATTAATGCCGTATTCATCGACTTACGGACGCCTAATAATAAACTTGTTACTCCACTATGTACACTTGATTCACTAATTCGATATGCATGCTATTTAACTGGCAAGTTCTTATAATTCGTACATATCATGCAAAAACTCATTTTATATTCTTAATTCGATCATAGCTTTACATAAGAGTGAAATT